>CABFOQ010031862.1:33810-45516 GCA_900660455.1 Gephyroberyx darwinii
TAGGAGTAAATAATATAGGGGCTTAAGTACAGGGTACTGCAGGTATAATATCCCATACTCTTACACTGCATGGAATAATACTAATAATATGATTCTGTAGAAAACTATCCCTAAAACCTTGTTCTGTTCCTAGCTTCAAGAACAAGCAGATGAATCCAGGTAAGTGAAATCTTAAAGTTCAGTTCACTTCCAAGTCAAGTCCTATCCAAAAAACCCTTTTCCGGAGGGCAAATGATGGTTTCATAGCACTGGTCTGTTAGACAAACCTAGTATCTCCGATTTCATATCAGTGTTTGTTACATGCTTCATGACCCTGGGACTCTTCCAAACCATTGCAGCTTGTAAAATGTCAGAATTGAGTGTGTGGCAATGGGGAAACCAACCGGTTTTTCTGTATTCCTGAGAAGTTGAGTTACAAGGTTTTCCTGGGACAGCCTCAAAATGTCGTCTTCGTTAATGAACCAAATCCTGACTGAAGGGCACAAAGGCTGCAGGCAGCACGTGAGCTGAATATCTGAAGGACACACAGTCAGCAACAACTCTATAAATCACTGAAATAAACCATCAAATTGCCGCGGTTAAACCAATGGAGGATTCTGAGGGCCCTCCCTACTTCCTTTACATGTAACAACACAATTACAAAAGATGAACACAGAAAAAGAAGATTTTTTATTGTACTTAATCACCCAGAACATAATGTCATATAGGTCCTCCTGAAAACTGTAACTCTAGCACCATGTCAACTATGTAGTGTACTACGAAGTCAAAGATACTGCTTGAAGAAGAGCACAGGGGCTTGAAAGGTGTTCCTGCTGCTGTGCCGTTTTAATTTTGCACAATTTGAACGTACTAGAGTTTTGCACTTGCTGCAATAAAGTGGCTTCCAGAGCTTTTTTTCACTGTTACATACATTACAGTGTTAAAAAAAAAAAATCAGAGAGACCACATGTGAGCAACATTCAAGCAAACTCTGCCATCTTTGCTACTCAGTACAATATATGTGAAAAGGTTTGCAGTTTTCATCTCCAACACAAACTGTATTTCTCCTGGAGAGAGCATTTTAGTCAAACTCTACTTACATTGAAACTTACAGTCACTTACTAAAGTTTTACCAGAAAGTAAGACTACATAAAACACAACCCCTGGCTTCAACATGGCTTCAGATCAACAAGGATGTGTCAGACAGATATTTGATGGATTCTCAAAGTGAATAGAAATCCTGTGAGGAGTGGAATGTAATGCGGCTTTAAATTACTTATCTTATTGCTGCATGAATTGAACAATGGTCTGGATGGGTAGTGGATGGGGAGTTGAATAAAAACCTCAATAACACCATGAGAGCTTTGAATTGAAATGATAACAGGCAGAATATGTGCCTCAACTCAACTTAAGGGTGTGCTGTATGGGTGAATGTCATGCAGGGGTGTAAAGTACTTGAGTACTTTGTACTATACTTAAGACTATTTTGGGGGATTTGTACTTTACTTGAGTATTATTAAGTTTGTATACTTGTACTATTACTCAAGTACATTTTTGAGAAAAAAAGATACTTTTTACTCCTTACATTTAAAATTCAGACCTTCAAAGTACTTGTTACAAATCTTGCAGGTCCAACGAACTTTAGAAACATAGTATTATTTTTTTCACTGGCCGAACTAATAACCTTTGTTATTTAAAACAGCCAATCAGATCCCTATCAATGGAAAATTAACCCGCCCATACCTATGCTGATTGGTCCTTGTGCAAGACCAGGAAGCGGGGATCTGGACACTTGCTATCAGAATATGACAGTCATAGAAACTACGGAAGATGGCCACTAACGTTACAAGTGATGAGGATGAAACGATTCAGCATCCGAATGGGGTTAGCTAAGTATCTGGTTTGGTAAATACTGGCTAGGTGAACCCATTTGTTTCCACTAGCACTGCTAAAAAAAATGCTAACAAGTTTCCAGTGGACATATTCAGTAACCATAGTGCCAATTTAAAATGCTTTTCAACTCTTTGACAAGAAGCTTAGGATGCGCGATATTGAACCCAAGTATAAAATTATAAAATATATATTTTTTTTTTTTCCAAGGCTATAGTTTGATGATGCTGTGATGTCAACGCTGTCCATGTTAGTTTACTGATGTCACAATTGGGATTTGTAATGTCACACTGGACTTTTGTGATGTCACAATTGGCTTTCGTGGTGTTACGATTGGCATTAGTGATGTCACAATTGGTGATGTCACGATTGGCTTTCATGGCAAACTCTGGCTTTGTGATGTCACAATTGGCTTTTGTGATGTCACAATTGACCTTTGTGATGTCACAATTGGCCTTTGTGATGTCACAATTGTTTTTTCAAATTCCATGGAGTGCACTTAAGTAATTTTAATGCAAAAAAATGTCCTCTGTTCTTTCATTTCAGAATTGTTCATCCATTGTAATAATAATTTACTTTTTACTTTTTAATACTTGAGTACATTTAAAAGTAGAAACTTTTTGATTTTGACTCAAGTGTATTTTTAGCTAGATACTTTAACTTGTAATTGAGTAAGATTTTGAACCAGTACCCATACTGGTGAAGGCTAACCCTTATACTGTATTTTTCCATGGGTATAAAGAAATGCATCAGGCCTTTGGGTGGGATCAAAAGCACTACAATTCATTCAATAACCACATTCATTGTACCCGTGTATTGAACAAGGTTCAAGTGCCCGAAAGTCATGAAAATCACAATATTAAGAAGCATGTGTTATTTTTGTAAGGTTGATATGTTTATATAGTTACATTACATCAATGACCATGTACATCTTCAATTGAAGTAAGTAAAATGCACCACCTGAAGCTCAACCTGGACAAGACTGAGCTGGTGTTCCTCCCGGGGAAGGGTTGTCCACACCGAGATCTGGCCATCACCATTGACAATGCTGTGGTGACGTCAACTCGGACTGCGAGGTATCTGGGTGTGACCCTGGATGACCAACTGTCGTACTTGGCAAACATCGCATCAGTAACACGCTCCTGCAACATCCTACTCTACAACATCAGGAGGATTCGCCCTTTCCTCACTGAGGAGACGGTGCAGGTTCTCATCCAGGCTTTTGTCATCTCCTGCCTGGACTACTGCAACTCCCTCTTTGCTGGTGCCCCGGCGTCTGCCATCAGACCTTTGGAGCTTGTTCAGAAAGCTGCAGCTTGTCTAGTGTTCAACCATCCCAAGTTCTCCCACACAACTACCCTTCTCCGTTACATTACATTACATTACAGGCATTTGTCCGACACTTTTATCCAAAGCTACCTACAATAAGTAAGTCGCCGTTCTCTACACTGTCTCCCTGTAGCAGCTCGCATCTAATTCAAGACCCTGGTGCTAGCCTATAGGGCAGTGAAAAGAACAGCTCCTTCCTACCTCCAGGCTATGGTCAAGCCTTACACCCCCGCACAACCACTTTTCTCTGCTGTCTCAAGGCGACTGGTTCCCCCGTCGCTCAGAGGCCCCTGTGGCCGATCTACACGGTCATGGCTTTTCTCTGTCCTGGCCCCACAGTGGTGGAATGAACTCCCCACTGATGTCAGGACAGCAGAGTCATTGCCCATTTTTCGCCACAGACTGAAAACCCACCTCTTCAAGAAACACTACCCTGACCCTTCCTCTTAGCACTTGCTTATTTGTCTTCACTTACTTGTCTTAGCACTTGCTTATATGCTTATGTGCTTCACTTATTTGTCTTGTTTCTTTTCTTCAGTTATTTGTCACATTTGTTTAATTAAAAACTAGGTAGCTAGCTTATTGTACTTTTAACCTTAGCACTGGTTATGCACTTAGATGCTTGTTTAGGAAGGAAATGCACTTACGATTTCTGGTGACTAGTAGCTATCTTGCCTACCTATGTTGAATGCACTTATTGTAAGTCACTTTGGATAAAAGCGTCTGCTAAATGACTGTAATGTAATGTAATGCAAAATAAAACCATTCAGCTTTATGGTTTTACACAAGAGCAGTCCTGGAATCTTCTTCCTCCTGTGGCTGTGTGGAAGATCTTTTAATTTGGGAGTGACTGGGAGTGGGAGTGACTACAACCGTGAATGTTTCTCAGAAGCAATGATCTTATTATCTGATAAATGCAACATATTATTGAGTGATTATGTTTTGCTGAATGTTCCACTGGGGCAAATTCTGAACAAATGCAAATTTGCAAATAATAAGCCATGTTCGGATTTTGTAGATGAAGTAAAGGAGAGTGCAGCTACACCATTTATATTGAAGTCAAATTTGCACCATCAGTGTGTAGTCTTTTAACCTGTAATGGAAATGCAGGTGTTGCCACTGCTGCCACATTTGTCAGATAGATTTATTTATACCATAGAGAACAAAGGGGAATCATTTCCATGACTGAATTGCTTCAGATCATATTCCTAAAGGTGTATACAGTATGCGGTTGTGTGTTTGTCTTTGTGCAATTTAGATTCTACCAGCCACTCATATTTTACCAGCCACTTTTTAAAATCAATTGTAAAGGCTAAAAATTAAACAACATAAGCCACATATGCTATAGGCTATATAGTTCATGTATTTATTCAAGTATGTTGACAATGATGGAATGCCTGAAGCAGATAATATTGACAATATGACAAAAAGATGCTGCTTAAATCTAAAATTAACAATTTCAAGAGAGCATAGAGAGCAGAACTGAACTGATTTAAATGCTATTAAAATCTTGCCATGCTCGTCAGATCACCGTTTCTCACTGAAATATTGCTCTGATGTCTCCTTTGCTTGTTGCAACGCACCACCTCTCTTATTATCTGTGTCTACTGGCCTCTTAGCTGCAGCAACATGTTGCTACATTCTGCTTCCAGTTTGACAGTCTCATCCAGCCTCAGGGTAGACAAGCTAAACTGACGTAGTGGGCGGTTAGGCTGCCCTACTTAATTTTTCCTTGATAACAAGATTTCATATCAAAACTATTTATTTTCAAACTACATTGCTAAGTACAGTGTTGGGGAGTGGTCATGGGGAGCCTTATGTAAGGTTTTTTTTGAAACTATGTTGCTAAGAGTCTGAGAGTGGTCATGGTAAAAGGTATATCAGCACGCTTTGTAAAGGGTCTGCCCAGTTTGATCACCCACCACTGCTGGACCTAACAAATTTACCAGCCACTGCTCAAAATCACTTGCGTGGGTGGCAATTGCCCACCTTGTGTGTGTGTGTGTGTGTGTTCCTTGTCTTTACATCCATTTAGTGGCTGACATGTTGGTTCAAATGGAGCTTAGCGTAAATTCAATCAGGAAGGCTACCTCCTTCTTTCATAATTCTGTCAACTGGAGCCAAACACGCCCCCAGCTCCACATCGTCCAACCACCCTAGCCCACGCTCCTTTCTCCTCAACCTTCCTCCATCTCCAGAAACCAATCGCTAACCATTTCCTTCTATTTGTATCCCCTCAGCTGCTTCCGTGTTTCTGTCATTTCAGCTGCCTAAACCGCACCAGTCTGATGCGCCACCTCCTCCCCCACCACCACCAGCATCATGGCTCCATCTACCCATGTCTTCATGATCTAGTGGAACTAGTTGATAGATTTAGCTTTTAATAAAGCCTGTTACCAGGCTACTACTGTCAGCTCATAGCCCTATTTGTGTAGGAGTAGTGTGAACCTCATGTAATTACTCAATTACCCCCAACCTCTGTTTTGTGAAACTCATAATAATGAAAGAATGAAATTTGCTGAAATCACCGGATAAAGTTATATGTATTATATAGGATTTTATAATTTGCTGATTTAGCAAAGCAAAACTTGAAGAATGCATTCAATACCTTCCTCTGTAGACTCCACAGTGCCTCCATTTCTCTGGAAGATAGGAAGATTTACTGTACAAATTACAGACATGGCAGATTGCACAGAATTTAAATCACAATCTCTACAATTATTACAAATCACTGGATGTCCCCAGGTACTATTAGTCCCACTGTAAATAGAACTTTATTTGTTCAAAGTAAATTCAGTAGGTATTACCCTTTAGAGCAAGATAAACACAACATGTTAGATGATGTTAAAAGCAACCTATTGTATCACATTTGATAGCAGAGAGCTGATTTGATAACTTCAGCAATGAATCATCTGACATGCTGCCTCTTTACACCACAATGCAGTTCTTCGGTTACACAAGCTCCTCAGGAAAGCTACATCTCTAATTTTATCAAGAGTAAAGGAAAATAGTCTGTCTCAGTCTGTCTAACAGCTAAAAGCAGGCAGAACAAGCTCAAGTCAGACCAGAGTGGTATACAATGGTTAGTTTGATGGATATGGGGAAGGAAAAGTGCACACCTTGATAATAACATGGAGTTGAGGCACTTGAGGCACCCAGTTTGCTGCCTTCCTGATGCACTAATGCTCTACCTCCAAGATGAATGAATTAAAAGAATTGCAGCACTAATGCCGATTAAACGCAGAGCAGGGGGACCTCTAAAATGGCCTGTATATACAATCAATACTTATTCTTTTTTGTTATTATGAAATGAAACCACTGTTGCAAGTAATTCCATGTTGGAATCTGACACTCTGTCTTATGCTAACCTCTGGGGTTGAATATGAATATCAATACATTTGTAGGAGGATACATGTTGAAGAGGTGCTACATATAACACTGAAGCAGTGACATAAGGTTCATAAAACTGAAATCAATGTTGAAACTATGATATTTCAAAACTACTACATTCAACTATTTTGTAAAAGAAAATGACTTGAAACTATATTTTTGCTGAGCATGCATGTTCATTTTCAGAACTGCCCTGATTAACATTCAAACAGTTACACTCACTCACACCTCGTGCAATCAAGGTCATGGATACATTTTTATTGCATGGCTTCACTGTCCTATCTTCAATGGTTGAGAAAATCTTGGTCGCACACCGAAAAGCACCATAGACTGTTTGTCTATGGTGGTTTTCTGTGTGCGCATTCACATCTAAGAAAAAATGGGCCAAATCGAAGATGAGGTAACTATTAAAATATGAAACAAGTCAGGGTTGGATTGATATATTGGTTTGCTGATATTTTCCTTTCATTAAATGTCTGATATGATGGTGGTTTGTCCCTGACCACAGCTACATAAAACCAGCAATTCAATTTTATTGCACATTTTATGTACCCATTTATTGTAAATCAATTCTTCATTTAAAGACAGTAATGGATCCCTCAGTTTCCAGTACCATTGAATAGTTGTGGCGGGTCATGATGCTAACCCTAAAATAATTTCATTATTATGGTTTCAAAGTTCACAGTTTTAGTGTCCCGTGATGGTAAATGCTGTTTCACAGGCCTTTCCACCCTGCTAAGAATACAGTTCAGGGGGAAGCACTGAATCATTGTGATTATTTGGCGTGAAAATTATCAAATTTAAAGATATTTGCAGAAAATGTCAGCTATCTGTGACTTCAGCTAAAACTCTCGCTCTCTCTAAACCAAATTTATTTTTCAATACTTACTAATAAAAAACAGAACAGAAGAGAAGCTGGTTGTTTTTGAGAGCATGCCCCATCTTCTAAACATGTTAAGTATGAGCAACCAATTTTTTTAGCTTCATTTTAAGGTACATGACTCATCTGCTTTTGGCTCTAATCCACTATATTTGAAGAAAAGGTTAAAAAACGGAACAATGGAGACTTAACACTGAAACAAAGAACAAGTCTTGCACGGCAAAATGTGAATTCAGCAAGAATACGAATGCTATGGGTGCAGGTTTATCCAGAACAGTTTTGTTTGTATGGAATTTGAATGAAACCCTTCACATAAAGCCAGATCTTTTTTTCACTGCCAGCTGTATCACTGCCCTGTCCTAAGCTTCTTGCCAATGCAAACATTTTGATGCCTCACCGGGGCGTATCATAATCTGCATTATCTCTGGTCCTGGCAGAGGGGGCCATGCAGATGATTGTGATCCAGCTAGTGATAAGCCTTTATCACAATGTCCTCTTCAGCATGGGGTCAAAAGCTGATTTTCATGTTCGCCTGATAAGGGGCACCATTGTAATTAATAAATACCTCCACTGTGTCTCTCTAAATAAATGATGGTGACATTTTGTCCTCCTCAATGCCCCTCACAGCTTAATGGGCCTCATCAGTCTTGGAGATCTGGGCAAGGCATATGAGCTAAATGACAGCTTCCACAGGCCAACTCAAAATCTCTCTTAAACTCAACTCATTTATCTATCTAGCTGAACCTATCAATTCATGGTCTGAACTATTTCTATCAGGACATTTGGAATATATATCAGCATAGTGGAAAGAGAATTATGGTCATATGCCACTACCATTGTCTTCCTCTCACCTCTCAAGGTCAGTCGCACTTTTACTGCCAGCAGCGTGTGGTGAAGTGTCCAATCTGCTAAATGTCCGATCCTCTAAAGAGACATTCATTTACATTTTATAGGACTTGAAAGGTTGGCTAGCTATATCTGACAGGATTTTTTGATGTGTGTGTGGGTGTGTGTCACTGTGGGCCTGCATATTCGTGTTTATACATGTGTGTGTGTATGTGTGTGTAAACCCTTTTTTAGTGTACATTGTAGGCATTGTGTCTATGTATGTGCACACCTGAAATCCCTTTTGACATTGTGTGGGTTGTCAAGGCCCATTTCCCCTCAGAATTGACAGGATCTGGAGCAATATGCCAGAGCTGGACTCTAGGGAAGATTGTGTCATAGGTAGAGCTATCTGGATGAGCTTTTGTAATGAAACCCCCCTGCTGTTTTCTGCCTAAGGCAACCTTCATATTCATTGCCCCACACTCAGCAGGGCATCTTCATTTTAACGCCGCACATGCTTGACCTCATAAAATAGTGGAGGTAAAGACTTTATCAGACTAATGCTCCGGTCAGAAGTCCACAATCCCCCATGGAGTTGCGGATGTATTTAGAATATGAGATGAAGCCTTCCTGGACTGTCTGTTGAAAGTGCCACCGAGAGCCACCAAGAATTATAGATGCAATATATGACTTTGATTTATGTAGATCCACTCGTCACAGGTCCTAGTACACGATCTGGCACTATATTTAAAATAGGCTCAAATAAATAATCCCATTGCTCATACTACTTTAACACTTATCCTTTTCACAGATAATCTCTGTAATGCCTCAATCCACTCCTGGCCTACCACCAGGCTACAATATTGATTTGACAACTTGTATTTGCGGGTATTGGAATTGCTTTCACACAATACCAGGACCTACTTCATGTAACAGCAGCCCGACTTGTGTAATGAGCAATCTATAGGACAATGCTTTGCTTTTGTCCAGCTGAGCTGTGGTTAAAGGTGAGCGCTAGGAAGGTTACTTCAATATGGAATGCATTACAGATTACTGATTACTTGCTGGAAATTCTAATAAATCATGTAATCCGCTGGAAAAACTCAATCTTAATTTAATAACATAATTTGCACATCTTGAAAAGGCTGCAAAGGCATTGTTAGTGATAATGAAAACCCCATGACTGTAAATTTGAATAGAGCCAGCAAATGAATATGAATTTTATCTAATTGTATATTATATGGATTTTTTGGTGGCAAACTAATCCAAAAATTACAGTAATCAGATTACTGAGTTAAAGTATTTCAGAGAATGGGATTACTGATTGCAATTACAAGTAGGGTTGAACCAATAATGAGTTTCTGAAAGCCAATGCCAAAATTCTTGTATTTAAGCTGCTGATAGCCAACATTTTGTGCCGATATTGGACATTTTTAAATTTGACCATTTTCATGCTAAGCAACAGTGGTTCTCTAACAATGGTTTGGTTTTGTGGTTTTAATTTATACTAAGTATATAAAGTCACTATTTTGTGCCAGTATTCAGCATCTTTAAAATCTTTTTCATGTCAAAACATTACACATATTCAGTATTTCTCCAGAATTGTATTCTTGTCAGGGTGGAAAAGCCTCTGAAACAGCATTTAGACCATCGCAGGAAACTAAAACTCTCCACTGAAACCCAGACATAATTAAATTCTTTTAGGGTTGGCAGCTCTTTAAAGCATGGAGACCTATTCACTGGTAGGGGAAACTCTGGGATACATTACTGCCTTTAAATTAAGAATTTAATGAAGAATCAATTTACAAAAAACAGTGTTGAACAATCAAACAAATAAATAAGAAACCGTCATATCAGAGGGGGACAACACTGACTGGACGATATCTGATATTAAATAAAAGCCCAATATCATACATATATAGATCTGTCCAACCCTAGTTGAAAGTAACCTGGCTGACCATTTCCTGTTTCTCTCTTAGCGAGTTGTGCAAGAGGACATTCTCCCCTGAAAGGATGTGGCTGCCATTATCTCTGTCACCTGACACAGGGGCCACATAAACCAGCCATGATAGATCTCTGCTCCCTCCTTTTGTTTCTCAAAGGTAGATATGAGTGCAGTAGCTTGTAGAGTGAAATGAATGATTGATCATGTCTTTAGTTCTGCTGCAGTATAGCTTCCATACCGAACACAATAAAATGAAAATGCCAACAGTAATGCATCCTTATTCCTGTGTAAGTCCTATGTACCTTTATGTGCAGACCCCATTACATTAGGGATGCACTGATACTGGTACTGGCATCAAATGTGGAAGTGATACAAGGCTACAATAGGCTATTGTATCAAATAATTTCTCCAACAGTCAAATCTAATAATCACTGATACCACTTTTAAACTGCAGACACTGTTTCCTCCTAAACTTTAATCCAATAACCCCAAATTAAGGGTGCAATCTTTATTTTTTAGATCTGCACTTGATGTTGGCCCACGCTTAAAGTTTAGGAGGAAACAGTGTCTGCAGTTTAAAAGTGGTATCAGTGAATCTCTTCTATTTCTACTCCTTTAGGCTATATCTATCTACCTGTCTAGACTCCTTTACATAACTGAGCCTCTCAGTTGACATTGCCAGGCAGCTGAACAAAACATATTGGAACTACATCCATGCTATGGCAAGCTTGAACACCTGAAAAAAAACAGGAAGACTTCAAAGGAACTATTTTCATATTACAGCAGACAATATCAGGCACCTACCCTGCACTCTCCCGCACCCACAGGTGAGGACGAGATGAACAAGCTTTAATGAGAAAAGATAAAAAGAAAAAGATGAGCTGATTGTGGACACCTTGCTCAGAGATACACTGGAAGGGATGAATTGGGCTGAATGGATGTGAAATGCTGAGCAGATCACTGGGCTGCCTGGGAAGTAAGAGCCCGGCTGATTTGGAAAGACTGTGATCTAAGCAGTGAGTATGGACTCTGACTGGGAGGCACAAACACACTTTGTGTTTCTCACTGCTCCCCTGGCCCGGCGGCCGTCCAACACCACTGCTATCACAGGCAAAACAATTACCGTACTGTCCAAAGGGAGACATTCGACTTCCACCAACCAAATTACAACATTAGGTGTTGCCAAGGAAAGTGTAACTCACAGCTTAAACAGATACAAAAGCACCAGCTGACGAAGTAGTTCTTGCAATTATACACCATGGCAGTGGGCTATTACCTAAAAGGCTGTACAAAATAGGCTATAAAACACATCAGATGGGTCGTAAAAACACTGCCACTTTAAGTTGCAATGCTAAAGGACTTTCATAGGGATTCCTGAAGCCATTACTAACTGCAAGTAATGCAAATTTAATGTTCAGTTTGGCAAAGAAAGAACGATATTCATCAAGGGCAGTTTTCTCTTGAA
>CABFOQ010031865.1:0-10961 GCA_900660455.1 Gephyroberyx darwinii
AACAATACAGCAAAACAAACAACTAACTAAACAGCTAAAAGAACCGAAAGCAAAGAGAGACACACAACATACATGTTGGTCACTAAGGGCGCCCACCAAGAGATTACAAACAGATACAGAATTCTCATGATAAATATAAGTAAAAAGTAACATTCCAAACACACCAAAGGCACATTCAAGATCAAATGTCTGGCCAAAAGAGTGACAAAGACTACAAATGAAATTGAGGCCTGGATGAGTGTTGGGGGTAGCTTAAGCGAGTTAAATGATTCATTAAACATCTCAATCAGAATAGGTGCTAGTTTGTCAAAAAAGGTTTTGTAGAACTCTATTGGTAAACCACATGACTGCATGGAGTAAACTGCTCGTCTAAACTCATCGACAGTGACTGGTTCCTCCAGCATCTGAAGAGAGTCTGAGTCCACTTTTGTAAGATCCAATGAATCATAGAAACCGTCAAACGCGGATGAATCACTATTTAACTCAGCATAAAACATAAAACATAAAGCATAAAACTGCTTAAACTGAATTTGTTTGGGGTCTGTTGTTACACCAGAAGGATTAGGATTTATGGAATCCAGTGAGAGGACAAAGCCTGTCGTAAGTCTCAACACTTTCAAATCAGCTCAAAGAGTCTCTTTAATTATGAGTTCACTGTTAATTCCCTTATTAGTAGTCATAGCACTAGTAGCAGTAGAAGTAGTAGTAGCAGTAGTACTACATACATACTGTGCAGGGCCATTTGACAAAATTTCCCAGCTTGTTTTTAAGCTAACCTACTAGCCTTAGTCTACTTAAGAGCACAGGGACTTGGGAAGGCATGGTAACACAACAGTGTTTATGAGAGACCAGTGTTGCTACAGAAATCGGGGGCCTTTGCAGTGCACCTTTGGGTCCCAACCCAGACAGATGAGTTTGTTTACATGGGCACTAATAATTTGATCTTAACCCGATTAAGACAGTACTCTATAGTCTAAGGCAAGATATATAATAGAAAATGCCATGTAAGCACCTTCATCTGATTATCTTAATTGGAGTAAGGTCATAATCAGAGTAAGCAGAACACAATTAACACACTGCTCAATCTTTCAATTTATTGAGGCATGCAAACACTTTTGTCAGAAGACTGAAACTGTGAAAACTGTGCAGGTCATAAAGGTCAACAGACGCACTGATCCAGATGAACCAGACAAGCAAGTGCATGCTTTCAGACATTGCAATCATTGCAAATAAGAACATTTAATGTGTTAAGGTGTTTTGCAACAACGCTTCTGGTGTTTCCGCATGTGAACAACATAGAAAAAAGTGCTTGGAAAGCTGTTTCTTTTTTAAAACAATTGTATTTATGGAATTTCTGCTTTATTGGATAGAGTACAGTGAAGGGAGACAGGAAGGATGGGAGAGAGAGAGGGGGATGACATGCAACAAGGGTCCAAGGCCAGATTCAAACCCAGGGGCCTGTGTCGAAAGTTGATCGGAGGCACCCCGATAATATCAAACATGTTTGATATTGACGATTCGAAATTGCCGCGGACAGCTGTAGTGTGTTGGTATTTAAGATTCACGTTGTCACTGAATAGCCAGTGGGAGGCGAGAAGCGGGAGATACAGCAAATTGTGTTTGATTCCAAGATGCACCATCCGCCTCCATTGTTGTTTGGACTAAATTCACATTGGTTTGGTTTGGTTTGGTCACGAGTTCCCGTGAGACTAGACGTCCTGACGCGTCCCAATGCGTTTTCAAGATCAGTTTGGATTTTAAAATTTGTCTAGTGTGTAGCAGGCCTTAGTCAACTGAGCCACCAGGACACCCCAGGGAATGCTAGTTCTTACATTGGTTCCTTCAGACCTTAAGCCCGATTATTAAATGGTTATTTTAGAAATTGTGTTACTTCATACCATGTACATTTTTTTATTGAAATATTGCCTTAAGCTGATTACTCTGAGTAATTTGAGTGTTGGTGTGCATGTAAACAGTCACTGATTTATATGACTATAGGTCTATTTCAACTCTCACACACACATACGCACACCACTCTACCCTACCCCCCTCCTCTCATTTCCTCTCTCTCCTGTAACTGGAGCTGGTCTGATCTAACCGGTTTGAGTTAGTTAGTGTGTCAGAGAGAGAGAGAGCGAGAGAAAGTGAGAGAGAGAGAGAGAGAGAGAGAGAGAGGGAGGAAGAGAGAGAGAGAGAGAGAGGGAGAGAGAGAGAGAGAGAGAGAGAGAGAGAGAGAGAGAGAGAAAGAAATGGGTGCTTTATTTTCCCTCCCAGTTCATAGGATACTAGACTCGCGGCTAATGTCTGACCTGTGAGAGAGTAACAAAGCTTTCCTAATTCTGTTCTGTTCTGTTGTTGTACTATTTCATTGCCAGTCTGGAGAGGAAAACCAGCTTATTGGCCAAACTAGAAATTGGATCAAATCATAAACTTGCTAGTGACACATCGGTGTTGACTCAAATCTCTGAAGGGACATTAACTAAATGTATAACTTCACTGTATGTCTGGAATTGCCTCTTCTCTGCTCAAATCATTTTTTGCGTTTGTTTCACCCTGTAGTGAGTGGGGTTATCATTATCGTTATCATTATCAAGACAATTCAGATATTTTGTCATAAAAGTATACTAAATTGAGTTTCAAAGGTGGCACGTGGCAAGCCCCGTTAACTATCTGGTGTTGAAGTCGAAAACCATGAGTATTTGAATAATGGGGATGGGGAACCCCAGCTCAACATAATGTCAGCTTGTTAGCTAGCTAACCACAGTATGTGGTCAGCTAACCACCAGCTAACCATCACTGTCTTGTTGTTAACACATCTGATTAGCACACTAGCTAACGTATCTAGTAGAAGCTAGTTAGCAGTGGCTAGTAGTCACATGTTAACATTAGCTAAATTAGCCTGCTGGCTAGTTAGCTAGCTAACAGTTCAGGTTAACTGAGCTGACTCTTCTCCAGCTCCAACTCAGAGTGTTTTGGAGTAGAGACTAGGCCTAAAGACAAGACAGCTCTCTTTTTCTAGCCTGGTTCTGATATTATTTAGACATTATTAACTAACAGTCCATACTCCAATGAACCTTCATGATGGTGCCAGCTGTGGTTGATAGGAAATTTGTGATGCCTCTATAGGTTACATTGCCCCTCAGACACGCTCACAATTATGACTAAATGTAAATGTAAAAAAAAAAAAAAAAAAAGACAAATGAAAAATTGCAGTCACCAAGTATGTGTATTTAACAAGCCAGTTGTTAATGTCAAAGTGTTGATGATCCCCTGCAACCATTAGCACACACACACAGCTGGGCATTCCAGCTCTTTTCAATGAGTCAGCTCCCATAGATCTATTTGCTTCTCGTTTAACTAATGGAACTTGGTGGAAAAAGACAATGAAATACAAATTCCAACAATTCCAGGAGCACTTAATTATGACCATGATACCACTATCTCGAATCTCCTTTATGACAGATTTGCATTGAGAAAGGCAAAAGATTCCTCACTTTTGAGGGGCTGATCCTATTTCTTCTCTCTGTAATGATTTGTCTCGAGGAGGCTCCTCCAAATATGACCAAACCTCCAATGTGGTATCTGCAGAGGGATTCCTTTGTGCCTTTAACATTTCCAGTTGCTCTATCTTCAAACAGCCTCCAAATGACAAATGTCTGTGGCTCCACTACTTGTGCCCTTGCTTCCACTGCTTCCTGTTGGCCTTTTGCCTGAACCCTGGCTAGTGAGGTTGACTCTGCCTGCTGCTGTTACAATTCTGTGTAGACACTCATCAGCAGCTGTGGCATCACCAAATGCAAGCTTCCTGAACCTCGAGTAAAGTGCTGGAGCCTCTGACAGGACATAATTTATATTCCATCCAGTAGAATCTTCTCTCCATTCATGAAATGACCATTAAATGTCCCTTTTCCTGTTTTTGCTGTTACTGCTCTCTGGTGGCTGTGATCCTCTGCTGCCCTGGATATATAGCTGAAAATTGAGAGACAAAACAATACTACTACTTGCTACTATTACTACTACTACCTCTTCTACTACTAATAATAAGATATATACATATAATAATATGTATAGTGTGTAACATACAATAAAATGGATACCAATAACAACCGTTATGTTTAATTAATTTTCCTATATAATGTGTCTCCCTAAACTCTAATTGGTCAGATACTGGGAGGTGAGTAATGATTGACTATCAATTTGCCCAAAAAAGTGGTGTGATGGTGGTGTGATTTCCAAACAGTTTGTGGGAGCCTTAAATCTGTCCAGGATATTTCCTGCCATCCTTCACTGGTCACTAGAGGGCGCTTGACTCCAGGTCAAACAGGTCAAAGGGTTGCCTTTTTAACAATATGCAAAAGCTGTACGCTAAAATACATTCATTATAAGCAAAACATCAACATATTTGTATGATAGGCTACATCACAAAAGATAGGCTACAGCAGCAGTCAGCTGCACACACACAAGAGGGAGACGCTCTTCCTTTCTTGCTAGTATAGCGAACTAAACTGTGTTGTGTTGATGTGCCCAAGAATGACAGACCAAGGGATGAGGCTGGACGTGGAAAAGAAAGACACAGCCACCAAGTAAATACATTTACCCTTGCTCCTTTAGAGCAGAGGGGCCAGGATACTGGAGGGTTTTTTTTTCTTAGACATTATGTTTTTGGAGACACAATACAGCACATTCAGTTTTTACTGTCAATTTCTCCCAGTGTCTGAGGTGTCGCAGAAGATCGGCTGGCTCATATGCACGCTCTCTCCAAGAAGGATGTATGTTGCGCTCAATGAAGTAGAGGACTCCACTCTACACTCCACTCCAGCATGTTGTATAGCCATCAACTCATCTCTGGATAGAGCAGTGACCTCAGACAGCTGAGATGGTTGTATAGTCTGGACAAACTGTTGGAGGATCAAGGCATGGTGTGGCACATACTCTTGGGACTGTTCCAGTACCGCAGACACTTCCTGTTTAATCCTGGTTACACACTGACAACAGTACAATTCAAGGCAGCCTGATCCATGGAAGGCCCAGCTCCGGGATGGCGACTCCTCCTGAAATTTCTATCAAATGGGTGACAGGACCAGTGGAACACATCCTGAACACAATCATGGTTCAAAGCCTTTGCTTCCTCTGGGAGCAGCTGAGGGCATCTGCATATACTTGATGTCAAAGTTGTAAGTACAAGCGACCAATCTGTACTCACATGCATCAAGCTTTGGCTGTTGGAAGAATGGTGTTCCATCCCTCCAGTAGAGTCCACCAGAGACTTGTAGAATATATACCAAGGCACACTGAAGCTTTTCTGGTGGCTTGTGGTGGCCCAACACCTTACTTATAAGACACTTTATGTAGGTTTTTCCTTTAATTTGTCACCCGTCTGTATATATGGAGTGGAGCCTGCGAAGCTATTTCAGGCAAACATACTCAGTGAAGCTACAACCCAGTCAGCTACTGTGTCAGCTGATGCGCCTACATAGCCACTGCAAATTGCACAGTCTATTCAAGCTGTCACACTCACTGCTCATTCTCTGCTGCTGCCACTCTGCACACCGTGTTGCTCTGTTGCCGTTCATGCCTATGCTTATGAAACTCTCCCCCCACCACCACCCCAGAATCCACCTGTGAGCTCTGTTTCATAGTCCCCCTAGGGGGGATTACTGCTGATCGCCCTGCCTCACTTGGCTGGCCAAGTGAGTCAGGCAGAGGGCGATGCAACAGGGCCATGATGCCAAAGTAAATCTGTATTTGCATTTTATTTTCAATAAAATGGTTATAATCAATACGTGAGTTGGTTGACTGAAATATCTGATACATATATATATGTATTGATTTCGAATGACCTCCGGAGAAGAGTTGTTGAGGTTCAAAAGGCTGGAAAAGCCTACAAAAGCATTTCCAAAGACTTGGGCCTCAGGCTACATCCACACTAAGCTGTTTAAATTTGAAAACGCATATTTATTTCTCCATTTTGGCTTACGCCAGCATTTTTGGTGGTCTAGTGTGGACGGCAAGCTTTTCGAAAAAGCTAGACAAGAAAATGCTGTTTTCAAATTTAAACGGCTTAGTGTGGATGCAGCCTCAGTCTACAGTCAGACAGATTGTATAAAAATGGAGAAAATTCAGTGCCATTGCTACTCTCCCTAGGAGTCCAGCAAAGATCACAGCTAGAACACACCACAGTCTGTTATCTGAAGCTTAACAGAGGTTGGGTCATGCAGCATGACAATGACCCCAAACACAAAAGCAGATCTACAATAGAATGGCTTAAACAGAGGAAAATTTGCATTTTGGAATGGCCAAGTCACAGTCCAGACCTTAACCCTATTGAAATGTTGTGGTATGACCTGAAGCAAGCCATTCATGCAAGACATCCCAAAAATATCAATGAACTGAAACAGTTCTGTAAGGAGGAATGGTCCAAAATACCTCCTAACCATTGTGCAGGTCTGCTCAGCAACTACAGGAAACTTTTGGTGGAGGTTATTGCTGCTAAAGGAGGGTCCACCAGTTACTAAAGCTCACATACTTTTCCAATCCAAGCTGTTAACATTTGAAGAATATGTTCAATAAAGACATGTAAAAGTACAAATTGTTGTTGTGTTATTTGTTAAATAACATGTTTTTCTATTTTTATGACTTAAATCAAGAGCAGGACATATTTAGGAGCCATTTATTTAGGAATGCATGTAAATCAAAAGGATTCACAAACTTTTGTATTTTAATTTTTGCCAAGAAAAGGAGATAGTTACCATTAAGTGTAACAGATAGCAAAAGAGTTAAGACAAGCCGGAATACCTGTATCATTAAAAGGGATTGTGGATTGCATTAATAATGGGGTGATATACAGAATATTATTCAATTTCTTGAAAGAGACAGGACTGATTGACAGGTTGTAGGGTGACTGCACTCCAAAAGAGGGCGGTAATACAACATGAAAATGCATGTCACGTCAATAAAGTACTTGAAGAAGAAGAAGACTAGCCGGAAAAGGATTACTGAGCATGGGTGAGAGAGCACAGGTCAGGGTACTGTTAGCTTTCTTAAGGGATACAGGTTTTTTTTATAGGATATAATGTAGTTCAGGGTGTGTGAGTGTGTATGTGTGTAGGTAAAGAGTTTGGGATTTAGATTTTAAGTCTATTGTCAGATCCACACTCCGGAGCAGAAGGTGGCGGTAATGCATCAGTAAGCTGGATGCCAACCGCCGTAAAACAAGCAGAAGAAGAAGAAGAAGAAGAGTAGACTGTAGACATTTCCTGCGTACTTTCTGAGTCGTTCAGATGACCAAAAGTTAGCGGTTTTACGGGCCAATGATATAACAACATTGAGCGGGAATATACAGCACTAGAATGAAAATGTTTATTTCACTTATGTTGTTGTTTGTGGTGGTGTACAACGTCGAGAGTTGGAATGAAGGTGAGTTTGTTTTCGTCGTCTGCTATTGACGTTTCTGATCCGTTTCGTTTGTTTCCTGTCTCTTGCATCACCCCATTTGAGGTTGATAACAGCTGACATAAATTAGCAGATACTGTTAATAGTATATATCATAGTAAATAGTATCAAATTGATGTAAATTATATGAGGAAATGGGGGGAACCAAAAATGAACACTAACCTTAACTACTAGTCATGTTAATATATTCAGTGGTAAACATTGCTAACATTAGCCATACATTATATATATTCTCAATGTGTGACAGCAACGTTAGGCTAGCACACAGGTGGACAAAAGCACAAGTGTTGCACCTTCAGAACAAAAGTTGTCAAAAGGTGCATTCGCATGTTTAGGCAGAACACTGTTCTCTCTGTCAACCTTAATGCCAAAATGTGCTAGTTTACTGTTTCCTTGATCATCTACAAACATCCATTTCTCCTGATGTCATCGTGCATTAACAATGAGAAGAATAGAAATGGCATTCATGTGAGGGGAGTCAGGAAGAAGCTTCTACTGTGTGATGCTATAAAGGTGATTATATAAGAACAGGATCAGATAAGGGAACCATTAAAAATTGGATGGTTAGTAATGAATTGCCAAGGAATCAACATTGATACAATCTTATAAAGATTATGTTGAGTGGAGCAATACAAGAAATACATTGATACATATAAAATGCATTGTCATTGTACAAACATCATTACAAGTAAAGATGACAAAATGCATTCAGTTACATTCTGTGGTGGTTGGTTACTCTGAAATCCCCTAGTCACATTGGTTAGTCTTGCATGTAATTTCAAACCTTGAATGTAATACTGTAATACTCAGTGGACTTCTTTTTCCTTTTTCCAGGCAGTGTGCTGCTTCGTGATGTCCAGGTCTTGACACTGTATAAGGGTCGACACACAACAGCGCGACGCTCCAACCCAGTGCCTCAGCTCCAGTGTGTTGGCGGCTCAGCGGGCTGCAGGGCCTTCGTCCCAGAGGTGGTCCAGTGTCAGAACAAAGGCTGGGATGGAGTCGATGTACAGGTTAGGAGGGAAGGATTGATGGACGGGTAGACAGATGAACAGACTGTAGAGGCCTGGCACCAATACTATCTCTATTGTCGGGATCAGCGCCAAGTAAAGTCCCAATGAAATGAAAAATGACCCTTTCGCCTTGTCAGCTAATAGTCCATGTCATAATATACACCTATTTAACAATGCCAAAGAATTCACACCATTTTAAATTTTCTTGTATTTTTATATCAAAATGCAATTACTTTTACATCTTGGGAAACAGCGTATTTTGAATGGTTGAATGGGACCAGTAGGCATACATTAAAAAATCCAAACAAAAATCAGTGGTCTAAGGCGCATATCATGTGATCACAAAGTCCTGGGTTTGAATTCTGGGACCGATGTCACATGTCCACTATCCAAGGTGAGCATTCACGCAGAAGCCCAATTCAGATGTCAGAAAGAATGATGACAATTATGAAAACACTTGACAATATAGGAATATCATGTCGCTAATAAAGGAGCAGGGCCAGCCCTTTGCCTTCAGAGCAGCAGTCCTCCTTGTCCCGGTGTCATACTGCATCCTAAACTGTGTCTAGTGGGGTGTTGGAAGCATTTCTTTAAGGGATGGAGGTGGAAATCTACTTCCCATAAAACTTCAATGGTGACTGGTGACTGGGGGGGTCATGGAAGGAGCTTGGACTTCATCCTGGTGTTTATGAAGCCACTCTTGAATTTGTTGAGCAGTGTGTGTAAAATGCTGACTAAGACCAGTCATAGATCTCAAATCGTTGCATTACTGGTAGAATACAGGATCGATTTTACAATCCTTTTAATTACTTCTAAGGCATTGCGTGGTCTTATATTACAGAGCTATTGTGCCCTTACAACACCTCAGGGTCCCTTAGGTCATCTGAGCATGGGATCCTTGTCAGTCCCGAGGTCCAAACTAAAATCAAAAGGTGATCGTGCCTTCGAGGTCGAGCATTTTCTTTGATTTTTGTGTTGATCGTTACGTTGTATGTTTCTGTATTGTGTTTTCCACCCCTCCACAGTGGGAATGCAAAACAGATATGGATAACGCCTACCGATTCGGCCACATCGAGGTAAGCTGTGAGGGCTACAACCACCCTGACGATTCCTACATACTGAAGGGTTCCTGCGGGCTGGAATACACTCTGGAATTGACTAAAGAGGGCGAGAGGAGGACACAAGGGACTGGGAATTCACATTATGGATCCAAGGGATTTGGAGGTACGATTTGGAGGGGCCGGCATGTAGGCTTTCAGGTATGGACCCAGAAGGTCTGAGGGAGCCGTCAATCCAGGACTAGGAACAGCAATGGAGGCTTGTAGATCTCTGGATGTTATTCTTGAGTTGTTTCCTACTCAATTTAATATTTTTCTTGTGGCTCTTGGTGATATTTTAGAAGGACATCCACTTCTACCCAGAGTTGCTGTCGTGTTAAATGCTCTCCATTTGTATATTATTTGTCTTCCCCAGACTGATGCTCATTCACTACTCTCTTCCTGAGGTCCTCTGAGGTCTCCTTAGATCACAGAATGGTGTTTTTCTTTTCTTTTTGCAACTGCACTAATTCCCCTTAAATTATTTTCTTCTTTTTTTACTACATTCACAATTTCCTCAGAAAACATGAAATTGGTAAATATAGATATTTTATTTCAGTTAAGAAAGGCTAATTTTGATTAAATGAGTATTGCATGGTTCAAAATTTAAAATTTCTATAATTGTACAAGGCACAATTTTGTACAACTTTCAGTCATGACTGTATAATGTTTCTGACTAATGGTGGTTACCTAGGAGGTAATGACTAAGGTTCAGTTCTAGGTTTATACAACCTGTTATTCACTAAAGCAGAATACAGATTTGGATAATTAATCAGTAAAAACTCTTTGTAAACACTCTCTCTCTCTCTCTCTGTCTCTGTCTCTGTCTCTCTCTCTCTCTCTCTCTCTCTCTCTCTCTCTCTGTCTCTGTCTCTGTCTCTCTCTCTCTCTCTCTCTCTCTCTCTGTCTCTCTCTCTCTCTCTCTCTCTCTCTCTCTCTCTCTCTCTCTCTCTCTCTCTCTCTCTCTCTCTCTCTCTCTCTCTCTCTCTCTCTCTCTCTGTCTCTGTCTCTCTCTCTCTCTCTCTCTCTCTCTCTCTCTCTCTCTCTCTCTCTCTCTCTCTCTCTCTCTCTCTCTCTCTCTCTCTCTCTCTCTCTCTCTCTCTCTCTCTCTCTCTCTCTCTCTCTCTCTCTCTCTCTCTCTCTCTCTCTCTCTGTCTCTCTCTCTCTCTCTTCTCTCTCTCTCTCTCTCTCTCTCTCTCTCTCTCTCTCTCTCTCTGTCTCTCTCTCTCTCTCTCTCTCTCTCTCTCTCTCTCTCTCTCTCTCTCTCTCTCTCTCTCTCTCTCTCTCTCTCTCTCTCTCTCTCTCTCTCTCTCTCTCTCTCTCTCCAGCTGGGTGTCCAGAATCTCTCATTAAGGAGTTGCATCATTTCCGGATTCTGGGGGAGGAACAGGTAACACAC
>CABFOQ010031867.1:0-12472 GCA_900660455.1 Gephyroberyx darwinii
GGTATTCAACCACGGGGCCGGTGCACAACTCCTGGTATGGGAATGACTCTCTATCAAACCATTTGGTGGAGGAGGTACCTTGCTTCCAGGTGAAAAATTGAGAACAAAAGAGTTGCACTTAAGGTCCCATATGGTCTAGCGGTTAGGATTCCTGGTTTTCACCCAGGCGGCCCGGGTTCAACTCCCGGTATGGGAATGACTCTTTATCAAACCATTTGGTGGAAGAGGTACCTTCCTTCCAGTCGAAAATTTGAGAACAAAAGAGTTGCACTTAGGGCGCACTCACATTAGGCCCGGTTCCCTTCAACCGTGCTGGAGCGCGATTGCCCCCCCCACTCCCCCGCTGGCCTGCGCTCACACTGCGCTTAAACGTTCCGTGCCCGGGCGCGTTTACGTCATCACGATCCAACTTCTTGTGTGGAAGAAAAGCGCTTTTGCACAGCACACTGGAGTTCATAATTTTACTTTGTGGCTTATTTGGAGTCTCTTTGGGTGCGGTGACTCACGGCTCTCTCACATGCGTATAGATTTATCGATTATGCAACGCAGCGATTTTCAGTTAATCGTGCTGCACGTATAAGAAGATTTTTACAGAGGCAGCTAACGTTGACGGAGGAATTTGCGGCTTTACTCCCGACTACCATTCACGTTCATCAATAAATCATCGATTTTATGGGACAGTCGCATCATTGACATGTCCGCGATTCGTGCCCGGGCACGATTGGCGATCACACTAGCCCGAATGCAAGTGAACCGTGCTGGAGCGCACCTCTTCAACCGGGCCCGGGCACGGTTAAGTGAACCGCGCCTGGGCACGGTTCGGAGCGATCACACTGGTCAAACGAACCTGACTTTGGGCGTCAACCGTGCCCGGGCGCGGTTCAGATGGCCTAATGTGAGTGCGTCCTTACTCATCTTGACCTCCAGGCAAGTTAAAACAAATGCAATGAATTATTTGCCATATCAAGGATTTGCGCTGAATGAATAAAATTACTGGTATATTCTGTTTTTTTCTAGGTCTCTAATGGGCGGCTCACTGTATTACTGTTACTGTACAAAACAATTTTCAACTTGAGAGCTGAAATCAAAGTGGTGTATGGCTGCATCCATTAATGATACAATTTCTTTAATTGATCACATGCTGTTGAGTAAAGAAGCAAAGACTGCAAAACTGCTGGATTAAGCTACATTACCAGCTGCTGTTGCTAGCAACACAGTTGATCCCAAAGCAGTTCCAGTAACTCTGTTTTGGCTTATGTGTACACAGCACAATAAAACAACTTAATAAGTAATTGTTTATTATGACTAATCGTATTGTCTTTTTCCAGTATCTGGCTTGAAATAATCATGTCCACCAGTGCAAAAAAGTAGAGCTCTTATTTGATGTTGGATGGCCACTCCACCAGAATGTGTTCATCTCCTCTCATTACACAAACTGCTCTCAGAGGAGTTCAATAGTTCAGCCGTGACTCTCTGCCCCAGTGTTGGTTCACAAAGTACAGCAAAAGACATGTTTCCACCAACAATCCCCAATTATAACTCCCATGTACCCCTCATTTACTGCCGCTCCACTGCCTCCAACCAGCCCGAGCTGACGTGGAATTTCAAATGACCCTTATCTAGCTTTTCAGCACAACAGGGGAGGCTTAGACATAATTCATAACATGTTAATACTTCAGCACCGCTTTTAAAAATGTAACGTTTTTTGCCCAGTGTTGAAATAGGCGACAGTGCACATTTCCTCTAGTCCTATGTGGCCTAAGTCAGACATTTCATGTCGTTTCGCCTCTCCCGCTAGCAGCTTGTCTCCCTTCTGCATGACCTGAATAAGTAAGGCTGCCACTCTGCTGGTTGGTAATAAAAGAGGAGGCTGCTTTAGGGCGCTGTCACCTGCACTTAACCTCAAAAACAGTCATACATTCTTTCACTATCCAAAACGCAACAAGGGGGCTATTATTTTGTTCCCTCATTTACACCTTTTGACTGGAATTTCCTTATCTTGTCTGAATACTATCATTTATAATTCTGTTCCTAAAATGTGTGGTGTGGATTAGAGCCCCCCCAAAAAATGGTATAAATGGTACTATACTACTACTAATGGTAAGTCTCACCAGTGCCATTTCAAACTGAGTTAGCCTATAATAGTTTCTCGGCTGTGTTGAGTCCATTTCATAAATATAGCAATGTGTAAAGTTTAACTGCCTTTGTTCCTAACACACTCCCTTTAAACACAACATTCTTTCCTCGATATTTCTTCTTATTTAGACAGTATACAGTGGAGAGAGACAGGAAAGATAGGAGGGTGGGTCTTGCAACAAAGGTCATGAATTTGTTTTCATCTTATCTTGAGTGCAAATGAATTGTGTCTAAGACTAGTGATTTTCCACACAATGGATCATCGCTGTGATTCCACCAAATCAGGGTGGATGAAAGAGCGACACCAACAGTTAACTGGCTCAAAGGAGTAGGAGAAGTGCCAAAATAGAAAACCTTTGCTAGTGCCGCCACCAGAAATCCATAACACACAAGCAACAACAAGTCAAGCAACATACAGTACAAATGTTGCCTTGTGTCTGGTGAATTCACGGACATTATGAATTGTAAAGCAAACATATGAGTTGATAATATCATGAGATTAACAAAACCAAACAGCTTAAAATATTGACATGATTTTTTGATCTGTGGAAAATTGTTCTTTCCTCCAGAACTTAGATACTGTCTAAGATTATGATAACACATTACGTTACATTACATTACATTCATTTAGCAGACACTTTTATCCAAAGCGAGTTACAAAGCTGATACCAACACCAACCAGCAGTGTCCTCCAACAACAATTGGTGATGCTAGGAAAACCCACTGTTTATGATGTGGGTCAGTGTAGAGTGGAGGAAAATGGATAAGTCTGAGCAGCTATGCCAGTAAGCCTCATAATGATATCATCAAGCAACAGATACAGTGCTACAGGGAAGTCTTCAGGGAGGAAAGGACAAGAACAGGATAAGCACACAGGTTTTTTGTTAACAGTTCCACAACCATCTCATAAAAATGTACTCCTGGCAATACCTCTTACCTACTCAAATACTTTGTTGTGGTACTTAAAATGGTTTTGAAACGGCTAAAGATGTAAAGAACTACAAGAAAATAATGTGTAAACAAGCCTATAAAAACTAAAAATAAAAAAAGTATAAAAAAAAGGTTTACCTATTTTCCCTGGCTCTTATTTATTTAATAGAGCATGATTAGGAAACATAGTCATTCTAGAGGCACAACAATATTTTTCACATCTATTGTATGGATGCTTTGACCCTTGCATCACGGGTTGCTTGTAATGCTGCCAATCCAAAAGTTAAAACTTGCTCTCATTGTAATTTGTTCTGGACAAGGGTGTCAGCTAAAGCAAAATGTAAATACCCTGATAGAAAATGTATCTCGTGAACGTCCTGCAATCAAAAAACTATTGAATTATTTGCTACTGTATTGACTTCACCATCAAAAGTAAAGCATGTTTGATGTAGGATGTTATGAAGTGAAGGATGAAGGATGTTATGTTAAAACCTCTGACTGCTTCCTCTGTTAGCTCCCTCAAAATTTGAAAATTACATGAACTTTCACGTGATTGAAACCTTTTTTCTTCAAACCAACTGCAGGTGTCGGATAAGTGTTTTTGTGTAACAATTAGGATATTTTCTTTCAGACATACTTCCATAAAAGTCCCCTTAAATGGTTATACTCATGCAACGTATGAGCAACTCAAAAATGTGCTTAAGAAAAACTCTTGCGTTTTCCCTCACAAATGCAATCTTATGGCATGTCTGATTCAACTCAGCACGGCTGAGGTCTCAGCCCACTATCCACTACACTGAAAAAGCTCCACAGGATGGGAAGGCGCCAATGTGTGTGCTCGTCGCTATCTAATCACCCCCACCCTGCACCCTCTCCATGACAGCAGAGGAAATGGGAGCGAAGGGAGGGTTTTAACTCAATAAAAACATTTACCCTGCCTTGTGCTGATAGATGCTGTTGTGTATCCCAAGGAGAAAAGCCAACTTCACTGGAGAGACACGGAGCAAGATTGTTTACCTTTGGGGAATCTAGGAAATTACTATCTGCATGTCAAACAAGCGTGTATGAGCTCCGGGCAACTTCAGGCTCTGCTTCAGGGAACCACGACTAATCGTTATTCCACTGATTTTCTGATCTACTCATTTACTCTACTCAACTCTACTCAAAGAACACCATCTGAATCAAAAAACTGAATTAATGTGTGATCCTCCTTATCGAGGATAAGGAGCCAAGAGCTGGAGCCAAGCATGTTCAGACAATTTGTTCCATATATACAATTTTGGTAATTTGCGATTTTACAAAATAAATGACTTTTACTTCGCAGTGGTAAGACTTGTGATTTGTTGTGATTATTTTATTATTTATTATGAGCTTCATAGGAATGGACCTCTGTGCCAGTAGATATCAGTAAACTGAATACATCTTTTTCTAGTCTTGTCTCGTCTTGTTGGCTGACTAATAATCAAATATGACAGCACTAAATTAGGCCTGCTCTCTCTGTAGCGATCTTAAAATCTAACACACTGTCTTTTGACTTGTTGCTCCAAATCTTCGCTAACTATCCAAGCCTATAGTCTATAGTATATTACTTCTTTCTTGTTTCCACCAGGGAGCCACACGAGAAGCCTTTCTTTCTTTGGTCTTCCTTTTACATTCTGTAAATTGTTTTCTTTCATCATTTCATTTGTATTGTTGTGCTACATAAAAAGAAAGAAAGAACAAGATAATATGAAAATTGTAGTGAAAAACATATCTTACACCTAAGATGTGATGTGTGTGGTTAATGGTTGATCCTCTGTCCATAGCAACAAAAAGCAATCACCAATATCAGATTTGAATGTCAACTGTTTTACCACTAACACCACTGATCCATACTGCTGTTCAGTTTTAATTATATCTACATATTTCATGTTTGAAAACTGCAGAACACGTTCAAAGCACATTTTAAAAATTGTGTCCAGACTAAAAGTGTTGAGGGTCTGCATCTACCCGGTCGGTCCCTGGGAGACAACTGTGGCTGGCATGCAGCCACAGTTTGCTCAACTGAAAATCTGCCTCCTGTGGTGAAGTTTCTACATTGGGCTCTGACTATCATTGATGACTTGTTGACCTCGATGTTGACCTCTCTCTCTCTCTCTCTCTCTCTCTCTCTCTCTCTCTCTCTCTCTCTCTGTCCATCCCTCCCTCTTTTCCCTCAAAAACCCCTCTTTTGAAAGGCTGGACATGACGTCCAACAAGCTGAAGAAGATTCCTCCAGACCCATTGTTCCTGAGAATCCCAGTTTATGCGAAGTCAAAAGGCTCTCCCCTTTCTTCCCTGGTGTTGAGCTTTGGTGGGAACCCCCTTCACTGCAACTGTGAACTCCTCTGGTTGAGGAGACTGACCAGGGAGGATGACCTAGAGACCTGCGCCTCCCCTCCTGACCTGAGTGCCAAGTACTTCTGGACCATACCTGAAGAGGTAAAGTCTTTTGTATAGTGTTAGTGTCATGCAGAAAACCAATGATGACTTCATGATGGCTTCACTTCATGACCTTGGAACTAACCCAAACCTTTGATAATGTAAACAATATACCTGAAATAAATTGGAAAATAATCACTTACTTCAGTTCCTGAAAAGTAGAATATTTGGAGATTTATATAGAACATAGTGCACATATTCATAACAGTCAACTAATTGAAAACTGAGAGTCTGCTTTAAGGCAGTAAATCTTTTTTTTCCCCTCAGGAGTTTATTTGTGACCCACCAGTGCTGACCCGTAAGTCACCCCGTACAGTGGCCCTGGAAGGCCAGCCTGCCAGCCTGAAATGCAAAGCTAACGGCGACCCAGAGCCTGAAGTCCATTGGATCAGCCCTGAAGGACGGCTCATTTCCAACAGCTCCAGGTTCTAACATTTTCAATTTTATTTATCTATTTATCTATCTAGTGAGCAAGCCCATTGGAGCACTTGGGGGTTAAGTGCCTTAAATAATGTCAAATGGCACTTACTGTAGATGGTAGTTGTTGAGGCCGGAGACCACCAAGCTTTTTCCATCTGGTGATCTATTGGTGAATAATCCATTTCTAAATTGTTCAGCCTACCATTAATATTAATATAAATATATTTTAATTCATATTTGGAATTATACTGCACATAAAACATACATACAACGCGTGCCACATACAACATACCTCTGTAAACAGCATGTAAACCTTTCTTCTGCACTTTTGCAACATGATAGGTCACAATCTACACCACGGTGATTTATTTGACTGCAGCCATATATGACATTTTTGTTGGTATACATGGAAGGTATATTTAACTAGATTTGTTATTTCTGTGCCATGCATACATTTCAATTGAAACAATGGGATCAATAAGGCACATCTCATCTCATATGAATTACTATTGGTTCTAGAACCTTGGTTTTCCCCAACGGAAGCCTGGACATCAACGTGACGACCCTGAAGGATTCTGGGAACTTCACCTGCATCGCCTCCAATGCTGCAGGTGAATCCACAGGAAGGGTGGAGCTAGTTGTCACGGCAATGCCTCATCTGGCCAACAGCACAAGCCGCAGCCGAGACTCCTCCTCCGAACCAGCCCCCTCCGATATCCTAACCTCCTCTAAGGCGGCATTGCCTAACAACGAGACAAGAGGGACGGAGCGAAGGGTTTCATTGGTAGAACTGACGGGAAACTCCGCCCTCATCAGATGGACCAGTCAGAGTCCTTCATCAGGAGTCAGAATGTTCCAGGTCCAATACAACAGCTCTGGGGATGACACACTGGTGTACAGGTCTGTCTATCGCTATATCGATCCCTCCATCCATATAACTCTGTTGGCGAGCCTGCCTGTCTACCTGTCTGGCTGTGTGTCTGTGTGTCTATCTATTATTCAGTTGTTCCATTGTTCTATCCTTCTATCTGTCTACAGTATTTATAACACAATCTCATAAATTAGCAAAGTGTGATTGCATTATCAGTGAACCTCTATTAAATGAATGTTGTGAGAAGTGTTAGTCATAAGTGTTAATCAGAAGCTTTTGTGTGTTTGTGCATGTGTGTGAACATGCGTGTGTGCAAGTGTGTGTGTGTGTGTGTGTGTGTGCTTGAGCAGCCATCAGCAGCTGCTATGAGGGTGAGATTTGTTGACAGATAATACCAGTGGAGATTAGCCAGTCATCCAGTCGTAAAAAACATATCTAATCAACTGGAATTATAAAGACCTCGGTAGTGGAACAGAGCCATTGCCGGTTTGGCTAACTGCTGGAGGCCTTGACAAGATATGGGAAGTACAGTTGAACAAATTTGAATACTTAAAAATGGATTCGAGGGAGAGGGAATGAGAACATATATTTTGATAGTTTGCTGAACAATCTGATACATTGAGTGGGAAAAACATGCTACTGCACATACAGTATGTTGTCATCTCACTTCTGACTAATCTGGGAACATAGAATTACAATGCATAGAAAGAGCAGTTCCTGGAATTATGGTATGGTAATCCAATTTGATACTGTTAAGTTTGCTATAGCGTAGCATTCTAATAATGTTATCATGGAAATTTGCCTCATTTTATGCACATAATTTGAATGGGTAGAAAGATAATTTTGGAGTAAATCATGGTAGCACAGTCTTAAATGGTTATCAATTTCTGTGTGGAGAGTGCATGAGATGTTGAATGAATGAACTAATTGGTGTCTTTGCCATAGTAAGTGGTGAGAAGGCCCATCATTCCAGAGCAGAGATTACCTGCTCTGGAACATTTCATTTCCATGTAGCATATAAAATGTTGCATTTTTAAGTGGCTGCAAAGCCAGGTCAACTTGGACCGAGTTCAGCATCCTTGCTGCTTGTGAGGAGTGTTGGTTAGGCTTTGAAACAATACAATTCAGTGGGGAAAGTGTGCTTCTGTTCAGCAGTATAATTACTGCCTTACTGTCCCAGGCAAATTACCTTTCAGGAGTGTGTATTTTAATGAGGGAATGCCCATTCTATCCATTAATATTATTTGACATAAAATAGGAACAGGAGGTGCACTTAATTTGGGTTATGTTCCTTTATATTTCCTTTAACTGTATTTAAAGATCTGCTAGGATATTAAAGCACACCTATTGTAGTTTAAATATTTGAAACCATATGCTTATATGGGCATGATCTCATTCAGAGCATCATTACTGGTTCTCCTCTACTGCTGTTGGGTAGAAAGGTATTATATTTAAAAGTGTCTTAATAATTTCTTAGTGTATCCTCCACCAGTTTGATTAGCTGATGCTGGTAAACTGAGGCAGATACAGGCTGTATGTCAATGTGGGAATGTGACCCTTTTACTTTCAAGTCCTTCTAAACAATTCTACTGCTTATTCTTGTTGACTTTACAGCTGAGGTGCGTATATGAAGAGCAGCTTGCATGAAATTGTAAGAACAAAAAGCCTGCATTGACTAGCACTTGAATGTGTAGCTTTACGTTTTCTCCTAAATCTTTGCACTCTTGGGGAGTCTTCAACCTTCTATCTCTGCGCAAAACCCCTTAGCATTGGCAACATTATCACCTAAATCTCTCCAAAAGCCTGGGAAAGCCCTGTTTATTTTCAGTTTTGAGGCGTTTTCATCTGTTGTGGAGTTGTCATGGCAACAGGTTGGGAAAATCTCTTAGATCCTGGTTTGAGTGACAGGTGGCTTTAATGCTGTTGCAGGCAAGTACTGGGTATTCGAGTGGGGCATTTTCAGGTGCATTTTTTTCAGAGTGAAGAGTGAAACTGCCTAAAATAACACACATATCTTCTTTGACGGTCTATTCCCTTGTTGTTTGATCCATTTGGGAATGTCATCACTGTCCTACAGAATCCTCAAATCACCAATTTTAATCTGATCGGCAACTGACATGTCTCTCATGTAGAAAATATTTTTAAAAGCAAAACCATTCATAACATATTATAAATGTCAAAAATCAATCAATGTTGACAGGAAAATCAACCACTTTTTCCTTATTCATGAAAAGTTGACTTTTTGAGATACAGAAATCGAGGTTTTCACCGAACACTGATTATGTGACTATTTCTATGGTAGAGGACACTTGTTTATCCAGACAGTTCAACTAACCAGGGGAGACAAGCAGCCATTTACAATTCAAAGCATGGCAACCGTTCTCCTGCATAGCAACCGCCCATCTGCACCTGCCAACTCAAGGTCGGAGATGGTTAGTGAGTCTAGTGATCCTGCTGGTACTGAATATACTCTCAATTGATCGAAGTGTATTGCTGTGTGTGTGTGGTGTGTGTGTGGGCGTGGGCATGTGTGGGGGTGGCTGTGAATATATCTGTTAATGAGCCTTACATTACCACACTGTAGGTCTAGACTGTTAATTACTTCAAAGCAAATGTATACACACACACACACTTTTATATAAGCAGTTTCAATACTGATTATGTATCCTTGTCTTTGAGTGCCCTCCCATCCAAGGTTCAGAACAAGGTGCATGGCCATTACCACTCTCACAAAATACTTAGACATAGCACAGCCACTCAATCAACATTCATCACACACACACACCAATATAGAAATAAATTAAACACAGAAATGCACACACACACACACAGAAATTAACTAGCACACACCCTTGGAATCACACACATAGACACACTTAGAGATGATTTATAAACACTTACCTGGCCTTTGCTGTGGCAAGATTGCCTGGTAGCTGTGCTGAAGACGCCAACTAAATAAATAAATTGGTGATCGGATGAAAACTAAAGCGTTTTTGCAGTGATTAGGGCCGATGCTAATGGGACTAATGGGTTTTTCCATTTGCATGTGCTAACAAAATTAGCGATGCTAATGTAAGCTTCGATTTATGTTATGTTGTTCATGCATTCTATGTGTGTGCAATGCGGGATCCTTATGTTAACTTCTATTAACTCTTGCCCATGCTACGAGAAAATGATCCTTACATGGTGCAGGGACAGAAGCGTGTGTTTTATGGTCTAGACAAACTTTTTTAACTTAAAAGTAACATTACTCATCATCACAATAATAACCAAGTCTGTTTCACAAAATGTATATCTTTTCATTTTACAACGGAGATAATAGATAGATAATAGAAATGGAATGCGATGTTATTCACACGCCAGTTGTCTGTTAATGGTCGTTATGGTTGATAGGATTAGCTTGAGTGTAAAATTCTTGTTCATTGTACAGGTTAGGCTTTTGTTCGGAGTTGGAGTCCCTGAATAGATTTCTACTGGATGGTGAGCTCTGGTGCCCAATGAATCAAACTGTTTCCCTGCAGAGGACAAGGACACAAGATAAAGACATTCTCATCACTATGGCGTAATATCTCAATCCACAGTGGTAGGATTGAATAGCCATTCACACCACCAAGTGACAGTGACTTGGATTTATGGGTTGGTGGAACCTGGTGTTTGAAAACGGGGACTGTTGATTGAACGATTTGATTACAATTTGCCAAAGCACGCGCACACACACATACACATAAGCACACACACACTTTCCTCTCCCCTAAGTGAGAATGAAGAATGCTTTACCACTGAGTAGGAGTAGGAGGAAACAGTGGCAGATTATGGCACAGAGATTATATTGTATAGTGCTCAGTGCTCTGTTTTGCAGTCCTCATTGTACACTGTATCAACAAATTGGTACAATACATGTATTTATATAATGCTGTATTACAAAAGCGCCCATCCAATCCCCCCCACTTTCCTCCTTACCTGGAACACATGCAGTACAAAATCTCTTAAAGAATAAGAGACAATGTGTATAAATGTCTTGACTTTATATTTACTGAATGTGTTCATGTGTGTAAAAGTTTTAGCAAAGTGCTTGTGTTGCGGTGTACATTTATCCTCTGGCTGTGCTGACAGTCTGAACCTTTATAGAAGGAACAGAATTGTACCTTTTATTTTCTGTGTTTTCTAGCTACACCACATGGAGCTCTTTTACTGATGGAGGGAATGAAAATTGTAGAACTGAGAGGCAAGAGTGGCCGACAGATAGAAAGAGCAGTATATTGCATTGATGCTCTGCCCTTAGAATGGCTGTTTTGTGTGCAGCAAGTCAAACAGAGAGAGAGACTGTCCTCCTAGTGGTTCAGGTGAGTGTGTGTGTGTGTAGCTGCCTGCTCTTTTTGTGTTAAGCCATGTGTTAGATGAGCTTTTGGAACAAGAGACCATTCTGTTTCAACCACGCTGATCTGTGATCAGTGAGAGAGGTCAAGCAGGATCGATAGCTTAGATTCCAGCGCAGAGTCAAACGGGCCTCACCAGGGAAGACACATCATCAAGCCAAACAAGACAGGCATGGCTGATAAAACAGGGTTAGCCAGAGCCAGAGCTATCTATGGCTAAAATTACACTTCCATATGATTTTTGAGAGCCAATCATGAATTTGTCTATGTTTCCTATTTTTTGTCTGTGTGCCTGCATTGCATTTACATTTTGTACACTGGATTGCAACGCAATATGACTTGGCACGGTTGAGATCTGATCATTGAATGCATCCCGTTAGGACGATAAGAACCACAACAAAATGGCAAGGGTAACTGTAGACTGTATTGCTGTACCCCAAACATTTCTATGATTATATATCTTGTTGCTAATATTTTCATCAGCTTGGTTAGTTGCTATATCTGCCCCTGATATGGAAACACATTTGTTGACACACTCTTAAAAAGGATGTGATGTCACAACACGTTTGTCATAACACACTGCTTGGTGTGTTTTCACACACAACTTGTGGGGTCTACAGAAGGTGTTGACAAGGTGCTCATATTTTACTTGCTGCCATTGAAGCAAACCACCATTATACACACTCACAGACAGACAGACATATAATCCCTGCGGTATGTACACACCCTTCCCTTGAAATAGATGTCTCTGAAAGTTTTGCTCTAAAGCTCACAGTGTAAATTCTTCTTTCAGTACTCACCACCTTGTCTGTCTGGACCAAGTGTGGTTGTGAATACGTTTTTGTCCAGGTTGATGTAAAGATTTTTATTCTCCTCACGCTTGCCTCACCATGCAAGGGCAGGGAGAGGTCAATTTGAACCTCTTTCAATCACACACACACACACCCGTGCACACACACACACACACACACACACACACAAATACAAACACACACAAACACATGCACAATGTGCACTCGTCAACCCAGACATGAACCCAACTGTCTGTGAACCCATCTTCTCGTCTGGCTGTCTCTCCCTCCCTCCCCCTCTTTCCACATTGTCTGCGGTTTGTGGTTCTTCTGATAATGGACTTTGTTCCATGATCTCACAGAAAGATCAAATCTGCCCAGACAGGCAGACTCTCCGGTCAGGTATATAATGGAAACTTGCATTATGGATGATTATAAGATAGCCACTCTCTTACCTACAGGTATTTTGGAAACACTTTAAGAGACAC
>CABFOQ010031869.1:0-13358 GCA_900660455.1 Gephyroberyx darwinii
GGCCTCCTGTCCGACATGAGCGCGTCCACGCTGAAAGGCAGGCGAGACACCTGCACCGTGCGCTCCTTCAGCTGCGGCCGCGGCTGTACATCCTCGTCTGTTGACAACTCATCTCTCCAGCCTACGGGGGAAGTCATGCTTTGTCTCCGGGATCAAAATCTAAAAGCGAATCCAGGAAAACACATAACATTTGTCACGGAGTGCAAACACGCGGCGACCGCACTGAGAGAACTTCGGAGAAATAACTTGTCACAAAGTTGCCAAACTTTGCGATGACAAAACTTTGGGAGGTACTCGGACTTTCAGCCAATGGTGCGCCTTAACTCCGCGCATGGGAGACGACTTGTGATTGGGCGGTGTGTTTGGGGCGCCCGGGACGGGGTCCTGAGAGGCCACGCCCCCACCTAAACAGCAGGTCAGGTAAACATTTTACAATTTACCAGTAATTACCCAAGAAGCGCAGGACGGTGGTTGGTTCTTGGAAATCTCTTCTAACTTTTTACCACCGTCACTTACTGACAGTAATACATTATATTTTATTCACTCTTCAAAGTGAATAGTTTGACAGTGAAACCAAAGGAAATGAGTCCTCCTTGATTGGCTTAGCCCTAAAATCACCTATGGTGATTTATCTGCTTTAATTGATAGGAGATTTGGAAGTCACAGATGAGACTAAAGCCCAGTAACTGCTTTTGTGCCCCAAAAAATGCATCACATTGTTGTCAAATCTATTTCACTGATGCATCTGTCTGCTAAACGATATTTCATCATGCAATTAGCCTGGATGGATTGGCCTGGCTGTGTCTCTGGAAATCAGTAGCACTAGGATGAAAAGCATCTCAGTGTGACGTCTGAAGAGCTGTCTCTCTCCGGTGGGTTACACACCGTCAGAAGAAAGAGTAAATACAAGCTGACAGTGCTCCTAATTCAAGCCCTAACTCGTAGGACCTGACACACCACTTGTGGGAGTAATCACAATGGTAATCAATAAGAATTATGGTGCTTTCAAAGTTCAGACCTTTCCATACAGTAACCATGCACTCAAATGTGAGAGGCAGTTGGAGATGGATTATGGTTTTGGGCAGGCTTTAAAATGACTGTCATTACATTGTTATTATTAACACCTTGTAATTAGGTCTGTGGAATCCGGTTCCTTTAAGCAGGATTTAACGGTAATGATGGAAAATTGCTACCTTCCTGAGGTGTGTGGCGCCCGCTGCGATTAGTCCCAGTCTCTGCTCTCTCAGTGGAGACGGAGGCGTCTTGTGCCTGTTTGAAGCTCATACCTGTAGGGCTCCACGGTATTAGGAAACATCATGAGGAGTACTGCAGGGGCTGTAATCATCCTAAACACTGACTTTAACGACTCATTGACAAGGTAAGCTAAGGCAATGCAAAGTCCTGACATCCACTAAAAGTGTGCATGGATCCCACGTCAAAAGTAACATGTAAAGAAATGAACAGCATAAGGTTTAGTGGCATTTTGTCTAAAGGTTCTCAGCGTTCATTCAGTTAAGGAGAGGGGTAGACAGCAAGTTGGACAAAAACAATTTTATTATTACTGCCCTGTCATAGTCTGCTCCCAGCCTCTTCCTATACTGTCTCATTCTCTCTCTCTCTCTGTCACACACACACACATACACATACAAAGTCCACATGCGAAGTGGCTGGAGTGTGCTGGCCAGTGATCAGCCCCCAGAGAGAGACAGTGTTCTCTGTAATCAGCAGGATTACAGTGGTGTCAGGCCCTTCAACATCATTAGGCTATGAAGCAAAGCATGAGCTCACTCTCTGTAAACACATGCAACTCAATTAAGGGGCCTCTACCATCTCAACGTGCTCCCCGCTGATAGGTTTTTGAGTGCATGTGTGTGTATGTATGTGTGAGAAAAGAATGCAGGGGAACAAGAATCAGTGGAAACATATTTACCCCCAGGCTAAGAACACTAATTTCATTTCCCTACCAAAGAAACCAGTTAGCCAGAAAAGTATTTCAGGGGAAATAGACTGCAGTAATGAGGTTGAAGGTGGATGGTAGTGGTGGTAGGAGTGGAAAACATTAAACCACACATGCACATTAAATTAAAAAGATGGATGCTCAGCGTTGATATTTTTATTAGCGTTTTAAGGCGGATGGTGAGAGAGCTTGTCATCGTGTTTCATCAGATTGTTGAAAATGAGAAACAAGATTTATTATATAATTAGTCATAATGCATGATGTTCTGTCAGAACAATAACTGATGTTATCATTTTATTGCCTGATATTATCATTTCACTCCAGCCAAGGAACGCAAATCCAAAATAGGGGCAGGAAACAGCTAACACATTATAATACACTACATCGCAGTAACACTAACAATCACAACAATGTCACGCTGCCACGTGTCTGGTGATGAAGGCGTATTTGAAGCTCATCCGTTCATTTGCTCATCGGTCCAGAGAATATAGAAATGTTTACTGAAACCTTCTTATTCCACATCAAGGATGACAAACACTCATTTTAAAAAATGTTTCATCAAAGAACATCATCCATAGAACAGGAACATTGATGTGTCTGAGCGTAATTAGCAATCTATGGTTTAGTAAATAGGTCTACGCAACTGAACAGTGAACCACTTCAGTTCATGTCCCAGATGTAGCCTAATTTCAAAGTCATTTAAGGGCGATCCAGCAGTAGGCAAGAATGCGGTGCCCCCTATAATCTGCCACCACTGTAATCTGTCTGTCTGGTCTCTCCTCCAGTCATTAGGCCCAATTAGCCCTGGCCCTCTGCTGTCAACTGGTCTCGGAGCTGGGGGTGTTCCTGCTGGGATGGGCATGGGGTCTGTCTGTCTATAGCGGTCGGGGTAGACGCAGACTAAAGCTGCTGACAGCACCGGTGCACCCTGACCATCCAACCAAAGGTTACAGTGTCAGGGTCTCAGTGTGGGGTGGGGTAGCAGCAGACAGTGCAGACCTGTGAGTGAAGGTCCTCAGCTCCTACACACCAATTAGCACAGCTCTCTCTTCCACCTCACTTTATTCACATTAGTTCTGCTGGCAACAGAGAAGGGCACGCATTAACACACACATGTATATATGCACACACACAGTACACACATACAGACCTCTATGTGTACAGTTTGCTATTGCAAAATGGATGTTATTGTCAAGAGCACAAAATCGGCATTATTTTTCAGCATTTTTTCAATCACAAATGTTTGAAAATGAAAACCAGGGAGAAAGCTGTATTGAGGCATGCTATCTATCAGGTTTCATGGTACTTTCAGTACAACATGCTACGAGCTGGCTTACCTCGGACAAACACAAATATACACAGAGTGAAACCCCGGTCTCTACAATTTACTGGTTTATATATGGAAGTTAAATGTCCATGTTATGACACTGCACATTCTGCAAGTTTCCAGACCCAAAGGAAGTTAGGTTCAGGTTTACCTTAGTCATGGTGTTGTCTCCAGGACGCCCAACCTCACGTTCAAAGCTGCTACACACACACAACAACCCGCAGACTTTTTCACTGTAGCCAGAATGGGTCAATCAAGCCAGCAGATGCAATATTTCATCTGGAGACAGTCAAAATAAACCAAACGTAAAAAAAGGCACAGTTACGGACAACTTCAAGATAACCAATGCTTAATGCAGTTATAAGTATAGGCTCGTATGGATTACAGCTAAAAGTAAAATGATTCTTTTTAAAAAAAAATCTGAGTTCTTTCCCAAATCCAAGCTCATTTAGGGTGTATCGTGGCCTGCCTGCCTCCAGATGAATCCTCTGTCATAAAGTTGACATCCACCACTCCCAAAAACACAATTTACTTGCTGGACCACAGTGCACTTCCTTTAATAACACTACTGGTGTACATATTAATGTGCATGAGTGTGCCTCTGTACTCTGAACGATGTCCCCAACACCATAACAGTCAACAGCATTAGAGAAAATGACCACCATTCCCCACGCCCCCTGAGGGTGATTTAAATTGAAGTTTAATCAGTCTCCCAATTTGAAGTTTTTCAGGGGTCCGCGGTGGGAACTGATTGGGTTTTTGCACATATCATTTTCCGGAGTTTGCCTTACTGACCCAAATGGAAACGGGGGAGGCTAGAACCATTGCGTAGTCGAGCACAGTCAATAAAACGAGACCGACATTCAAATGAAGGACTTTAAAATATGAAAAGGTAAATGAGAAAACTGCTAAGCACATCGAGGAGCCTAATTATGTTGTTTGGGTAATTCGGAGTATAATGGCTGCGCAAATAAAATCAATTTAGTCTGCTGCACGTTATGTCTTCAAAATGCTTTCAATGCAGCTTGAGAGGACGAAGGGGAAGCCAGCTTTAATTTGAGAGGGTAATTATCTCATGGGATGCTGGAGGTGGTCGGATGTGTTTTCTCTTTATTGGTCTGCAGGCCCTTCAGTCAGTGCATTCATTGCTTCATGGTTAGTTGATGGATCTTTCAGCTGCTCTGTCTTATTTTCATACTGTTATTTGCAGCACAAAGTCAATTCATAATGTAAAAAAAAAACTAAAAAAAACAAATCCCTTGATTGATGAAAGCATTGCAGTTAAATCCCCATCTCACCGCACCAAATTGCAGTTTTGTAAATGTGCAATGTGCATGTGATGTCTCTGGGTCTTTTTTTACTTGCCCCACCTTTACTAAGTAGAGCAACCCCAAACACTCTTTCGCTACTGAGCTCCTCGTGAACTGGGAATTGTTATAATTGAAAATTTTGCAAAACTGGATGCACCACTCAGCTGTGATTGTGATGGCAGGGTTGCAGATACATTTCTTCCTAAATGTGCTGTGGAGCTACTCAGCCTCAGTGATTCACCTACAAGGAAGTACCGCACCATCATGTCATTAAACTCTTTCTTTCTATTCCATATTTGACAGTGCAGCCATTAGTAAAGGCTAGTCTATGCGCTAACTCTTCTCTAACTTAAAGACTATTGTTAGCACTGAGTGTGCTGAAATGTGTACTACTTATATCATGGGAAAGTAAACCACAGCCTTAGTGCCTCAAAACATCCTCCTAAGTCTTGCTTTTGTCTAAAGAGCCACTCTTCTCCACTCTGTCTCTCTCAACCACGTAGATGCAAACACAAGCACCATCTGCAATGAGTGAGAGTGGCGCCTTCCGCGTGGTTATGCCAGCTGCTCCGGGCAGAGTGATTACACCGTTGTGTTGCTGGATCCAGGTGATCCAGAGGTAAAGCACCCTAAAACACCCTGTCCCGCACTCTTCTGTCATGGCCTGTAGAGAGGACTTCTACAAAGGATGGAAAGCATGTGAGCACTCAGAGTTCCTTCACGTTAAAATGTCAGTCCGATAATAACTAGAATTACAACGGTAAAGGAATCTGCATTGGCGCAGATGAGAAGAGCGTTGTTCATCATTGATTTACTGTACATACTTGGCACCACAATTTCGACCCATTTTCCTGATTTAGAAGCTCACATTAACAGAGTATGAACTCAGCATGGGTGCACTTCCATTGCTCGTCCTGTCTCATCTAAACACATTGTAACAAGTTAAACAAGGCTAAATCTAAAAGAAAAAAAAAAATCAAAGTTTATTTTTATAGCAAGGATGAAAATAGATATCCTGCTTCCAAAGAATTTCCAAAAAATCTAATTTGCGTTGTAATTACATAACATGTCGAGCTGAACTAATTAAAGTATAGGTGAGTTATAATGAAGAACCGTCTGTTAAATGGGCCCATCTGTTCTCCCAAATTAGAACTGTATAATAAAAAATGCAATACCTAACTACCAACTATCCTACTCACATCACTCTTCATGCTACACACACACACACACACACACACACACACACACACACACACAATGCTGCAAATGAGGAGCATTGTCCTGCACTTGTAGTCCAGAAGACGGACTAGTCGGTTTGTGTCCCTTTGTTTCTCTGCCCGTGACACCGTTGTACAAGGAGGCTGGATTAGTCCACACACACACAAGCAGGGTTGAAAAAGGAATGCTGCCTGTTGGGTCAATTAGGGCCAATGAAGGTGTATAAAAACATTTGTTTCCCTGCAAGTTTCAACACCCTGAACTCTGCCTGGCAATAAAAATAATTACAGGCTCATCTGGAGTTGGCATCTGTATCAAACACGCGAGGCACCATTACCACACTGTGGTTTAAAAATCCCACGGAGCTCATCTTGTCTCTTCTTCACATCTCTTTCTAATTCGCTGAGGGCTGAAATGAAGTTATTATAAATAAATAAACATGCTATCAAACCACGGTTCTTTTAATGATCCCTATGAAAATGTAGTATTGAGCTAGTGTGTGTGTGTGTGACATGATGTGAACAAGGCTTAACATGCAAGTAGGCAAAACAGAGATTAAGGTAAAATTAAATGCTGCTATTACTGGCTAATGGAAAGAATTCACATCGCCCTCCTCCACACACTAAACTGTCACGGGGAAGTAGCTTGGCTAGCCACTTTTCTTCAATGAAACATCTGTGATTGGAGGTCCTCACTTGATAACCCCAGTGACTCACACTCACAACCACATTATTTATTATTTATTTTTCTTCATTCTTGGTTTGAAATGCAGTTAAAAAACTGTGTCAGTATTATCAAAAAATATATATTTCTCAAAGGTAATTGAACCCACGATAACCCTGTATCATCAACATCTCTGTTTGCTTTTTGGACACTTTATCCACACTGCAAAGCTCTGCAAAAGTGAATTATCCAGTTCACCCAATCTCGTCTGTTTCTGCATGTTATGGTCTAAAGGAAGAACATTACACAATACACGATAGAGCCTATGTAGGTTTTGAGTTCAGCATTTTATTGCTCTTTAGATTTCACTCTTCAGGGTTCTTTCTGTGGTCTCCACTTTTCGCTGACTACATTATTTTCAGAACAAGCCCTGTACAACAAAACCAACTTGTTTCAAAAGTGTTGCCATGCACAACATCCTGGGGCCTCTCTCCATGTAAACAATGCAGCTAACCGCAGGTCAACAGGCTTGGCAGTGTGGTCGGGAGGTAGAGCTGCCACAGTCTGCCAGTCTCCTTTGCAGACCACAACTCTGATTAAAAGGCCTGTTTAGCTGCTAATCACCACCTCAAGAGCAATTTATACACAATGCTTTAAAAACACTGTCAATAAACCGCCTGTTTACCGGTTCAGAACCACTAGGCTTATATGCTGCAGACGATATCAGACTACGAATCCAGGGAAATTATGTTTCTCCACTTCTTTTAATAGTGCATGTTAGTTCAGTGTTTTATTGTTACTCACTAGTTAAATACAATATATTGTATTTATATAATATATTTATATAATATATTGTATTTAGCCTGACTGATGAAACAGATGGGAATTAAGGCGTTTTCAATTTTCTACATCATCACAAAAGCTGAATCTGCCATGGTGTGAATATGATTGTATGACCCTTAGTGCTGCTGATGATTTGCTGATTTGTTACATAAGTGGAACTTGGAATATGAGCAGATATTGTTTAAAAAAAATGTGCAGGTTTTGTTGCACACGGACATTTAGCAAGCAATTAGTTTGAGAGAGCACCTTGTCATCAAACTTGTTTTAAATGACAGGCTACATGTACAGGTGAAGCATGTTTGATTATAGGTATGCCATGGGCTGGGTGAGGTGGGTTACAGGTAATGAGGAAAATAATCACGTGAACAAAGGTATGCCAAGACAAGACATCACTGGTTTAATGTTGTAATAGTACCAGCTATCTATCTGTTGAGACAATAAACATCCATAGGCTATAGAAAATGTCGTTTTGAAAAAGATTCTTACTGTTGTAGTGTATCTGGGTCCTGTCTAGCTCCCTTTAAGACTGCAAGTACACTGTCATACCTACAGACTCAACACTTCTCTGAACATTTAGACAGAACTCTGATTAGACAACAGCCCGGTTGTGTTCGGTGAAACACAGGGCATAAAAGGGTAAAACAACCAGCCTCTAAACACAGAGGCAATGAGGCCCATCAATCAAAACATTAAGAAACTGCAGAACAATTAACGAACTAAATTGTCCATGGTTTAACAGCAATTATTTTACAGTTAGAATAACCATAGCCATATGTTGCTCTTAAGTTCCTTTACTAATAAGAGCCGTAAACTTCAAAACTTTGGTGACAGTTTTCAACTAAAAACTATTGAGGTCACTATTAAAAATATATGATACATTAATAGATCTCTGATCACTTTGTGTTGACCTATTCTGTCTTATAAATTGAAAATGCTGTAACTGACTGAATAATAAAGATTTTTTTTTTTTTTTTAAATGTATTGATTTATGAAATCCTAATCAGCAGCTGACAAACTAGCAGCTTTTCTAAGTTTATATGCTGCCAAGTGAAGTTTGCTATCAAGCTAGTCTGCTCATTATTTAGCTTGTAGGAAAGATTTTTTCAATCATAGAAAGCAAGTGTAAACATAACATCCACAAAAACACAACTTTATATTATGATTTTTACTGTTTATGTCTAGTAAATCTATTGAATATAGAAATTAATAAAATGTGCCTTTTATTTGAAATTGAATATGTATATTTAAATAGTGCTCTTTTTACATTTTGCTGGTGGTAAATACGAAGTACCTTAAAGGCAACATGCTACCGTACCAAGAAAACAGTAACTGAAATCAAAATAGTAGCAGTACAAACATTTTATTTGAGTTTTGTGATGTTGAGATAAAACTGACTCTTGAAATTTCCAGATAAGGGAGATTTGCAGTGGGTCTAAAAAGTCTGATAACAGAGGAAGTGGCGCTCTCTGGTGGACACTTGTGAGAGGTTTGGCCAAGTACAAGATCTACTGGTACTGTCTCCAGCAAACATACATGACTGAAAACCTTCCCATCATGAAACTTTTAAAGCCCAGACTAACTCGGAACAAAGATTTGGATAGAGTTTTTAATAACATAACATTGCCCATCTAACATTGGGTAAAAACGTTTATTTTTGATAAACATGTATTTATACATGGAGTGTTTTTTTGGTGCCACAGTAGATAAAGTACAAACAAAATGAACACCAACTCATCCTAAATAAGAATATTGGCCTCCACACTGTTTCCATGCTTAAGGAACAAAATTCACCTGTGAATTAGAAGTTTTCTGCACAGAAGCATACATGAGGATGTGTTCTAGCTATGCAGCCTGTCTTGGTTGTGTGCAGCGGGCCAGTGAGGTCAGTCAGTCAGCGAAGCCACAGTTGGCCTGGCTGAGGGAGGCCAGTCTCTGTCTGATACCCCGGTTCTCCTCCAGCATCTTGGAGATGGTCCTGAGAACAGCAAGCTTGGACTGGCCAGGAGAGGAGAGACAGTGAGACGGTGGATGGTAAGAACTTTAAAGGGTTTTCCTTATGGCTGACATTATGTCATGTTTGACTGCCACCACCATCAGAAAAACATAAAGTTGCCAACAAGCATTGTCCCTACTAAGTTATGTTATTGCTTGTATTTGAGTTGTATTAGAAAATTAAAATGATAAAACATTACCTTCCCTGCTTAAGTTCCCTCTTTTTCAATATGAAAACCATTTTAACTCATATCCAATCTTGTGCAATAATGACTATTAACATGCTTGAATTGAATTGGTTGTCTTCTCTCGTGTTGTATCTAAAAAACATGACTTAAAGGTGGATTTCATTAAAGAAAGTATTTACTAATACACATGAGGTGAACAATTCCTTTATGTGCCATAACCCAGCAGCCCAATTCACGTTAAAAGAATGATGTACTAAGCTACAAATGGTTACCAAAGACGACATCAGGCCACCAGACAGGCAGCACCATTCTCTAGTCTCCCAATCTAAATGTTTGAGTCACAAATCTTTCATTGAATTGGGCCCACAACAGCAGACACATGTAGAGGAAATGCCTAAGCATGCAGACGCGAGTTATAAAAAACTTTTCACGACAATAAATATATTCAGTTTACAGATCTAAAGAGCATTGATGACACATTTGACTTATTTGAAGGCATCAGTGGCTTCAGTGGAGTATGTGTCGGGAATCCCTCCTCCCCCAACATGCGTATAATCTAGCTTTGATCTCTCTTATCCAAAATGAGATCGCCGTGTGAAAGTACCCGCGCCACTGGCATCTTTGATGACTGAACTTTGTTTTGAGTGTTGCTATTCTAGTGGTTGGCACGGGGCAAGTACCACTGAAACTATGATATGTAGTTGGCCATGGTCCCCGGGGCTCACACGCTGAGATGTGAGAGAGCGAGAAAGCGTGATACTTCCTGTTACTGTCAAAGAATACGTTACTTATTTTCATGCTTCCTCAGAGTGACACCGCAAAATGACCCACTTAGCATTACACAACTGCTGTATTGGACGGGTATCATTCACAAACATTTCCTTTGCTGTTGCGTATAGGCTTTCCATCGGCTTTCATCTTGGCAGGAAGATATTTTATATATACAATGAAAGCACAGGGATCTATGGGACTGGAGGCTTGAACCATTGTGCAGCATGTTTGCATTGAATAGTAACAAGCTTTTCAGAGATGAAAGCAACTGGTATGGTGACGTCATGAGTTAAAATACATTCACTGGCTTTTAGAGTATGACCCACTACTCAGCAGAGGCAGGATCCACCGCCTTAGCACAATCCATGTTAACAAAAATAAAGGATACTGATCTATTTACCTACTTTGAATTTTTCTCCTCTTAAACTCCATTGTAGCTGGAAATATCTCAATGTTATGCTGTCTATGCTTGGGCAGTTATTCATGGGAATAAGAAAGAAGTAAAAGAAGTAAAAAAGAAGTAAGAAGAAAGAAGTAAAGTACATCGCCAAAAAAAAAAAGATATTTAACAAATCTATTGCCCAATCTTGTTGCTGCTAGAAACGTTAGCACTTGATTATGTTGCCAGGTTTGTTGTCTTTGGGACAGACTCATTTTACATCCTGACAAAATCTAACCAAACCAAAGTCTAACCTATGCCTGAACATAAAGGATATGGGCCCTCACCTACCTACTGAGTAAGATTTTAAGGAAATAGGTTGCACCTATAATAAATCTAATTTCGTTTCGCCTCCATAGCCCTCACATCCCTCCCGTTCAGTCGTCCTCTCTACACTTTCCCACTTCATCCACTGACCCTGCTTGCCTGAATGACAGTCTTGGCACACTTTGCTGCTTCCTCCTGCCAATTATTTTCTCCACAACCATCTTTCCTTGCCCTGACAGAGTTTCCCTATTCCATGATGCTGCTCTATGCCTAGCTTTGAGCCTCCCTGCCGATTTTCCCCCACCTACCAACCACTTTGATGCCCTTACAATTACCTCCATTACCACAGTGACAGCTAGAGGGGAAAGTTTGCACCGTAACATGACGTAATAGACTTACTTGCATACTGATGATGCCTTTTGGTACTGATGATTTTTTTTTTATGGGAATGATGAAATTTGATTGACATATGGTAAAGTATTTAACAACATTTAACTTTTTTTTAACAACTGTTTTTGACAGGCGGGTCATGGAGAGTTCACATTCATATAGAGTTCAGTGTAGATTGAATGTATTTGCTAGAATTTGTATAACTTGTTTCCCCCACAATGACACTTCTCCACCCGTTTCTCTGTGGTATGAATCAACCCCCACATTAGGTGTACCTGTTCCTTCTCATTTGCTGCTTTGTCGAGGCTACGTCTCTGTGAGAAAGTGAAAACATCTCCAGTCACACAGTCAGAATCAACGCTAGCACCTGAAAACACAGAAAGTGGATGTGAATGTGATGCTTAGGCCTGCCATTTTTCTATAGCCTACTAGTCACGAGCTGATAGCTAGTTAACAATGCGCTAGCTTACTAATTTGCTCAGCTTGTGACATTTCAAAGTCTAGCTAGCTCTGCTACACTCGCACAGGGGGTTCCCAAACCTTTCCCACCATGTTAAGGATACCCAAGTATGCATTAGACACCCATTTATTAAAATTTAGTCTTGAGGAACCCCATCTGAGAAGGTTTTTGTCGTTAGTTAGCATGGACCTGCATAACTATAACTGCACGTGCTGTGTTGGTGAACAACAATGGAGCAGGAAACTTATAACTAAGATGGTATCTTCTCTCGTCAGGGTTAACTTGTGTGGGTGAAATAAAACTACTCATTTTGCTGGGGACCCTATGGATGTGCTTAGCACCACTGCACTAGCCCCAGCTGAACCTAACGTTGAATCTTTAGCTAACAGCAACATTACACTGCGTCTCCTCTCCTTGGCTGCTGGCAGTTGTCTTGTTAATTTTCGCTGCAAGCTGTGGTATCGCTCTTCTCAGTGTTTTGTCGTCCTCTTCCACTGACAACGTACCAGACTTTGTCAATTTGAGCTTTTTTGTTAGCCGACCTTTTTCACCTTCTTTCCCCCTTTTGACATTTTCTGCCCTAGTAAGATTACAGGTTGAGGGCAGCCGTATCAGATACTCGTTAGGTTGTGGTTCATCCGTGTGACTGGAGCCTGGTGGCGGTGAGGCAAACACGGGCACATAAACAGTCTTCAATTTAACTTTTGACATCCTTTTCCCTCTGCTGTGGACTTTCCTCTCAAACGCCATTTAAAGTTGTATAAATATACGTTTTGTCCGGACGGCTGAGACTTCTTCTCGTATAGTGTGTTTACGGAGGTTGTAAAAAGAAATCTAAATTTTCTCATCTAACTGTTAAGCGCCCTATTCCCATTCCTCTGAAGCTACTGAAAATAATTCTCAACACAGCCAGCAGGTGGCAGTGACGACTGCAAAAAACCTTGCAATTGCTGTATATGCGGTCAATGGGGGCCCCAGTAAAATGAGGAATAGATCAATTTTACTATTTTTAACTAAACTTACATTCAACAATTCTGATTACCTTGTGTAATTTGGTAAATAAAATACAATTACATTTAAACCTGGGAAGTTACAGCTGGAAGATTCCCAAGCACTAGTCTAATCAACTATTGACAAGACAATGAGCACAAAGAGAGAATGCGTAATAAATATATTGATCAGGTTTCACTGTACCTAATATTATCTCCCCTTATACAGACAATTATTCACTGAGGTTCCTCAGGACAAAACCGTATCTTATGGGTGCCTACTGCATATCTATTTGGGAGTCCTTGACATGAAAGAGTTTGGGGATGCCTGCTCTATCAATTTCCTTCAATAACCGATTCAGTAGAATTTGAATGATTGTTATTGTTATGGACATTTGTATTTTTACATATTAATGATGCGTTCAATGATAATTGGGGGGATAAATCCCTCAATTCATTACCAATAAGTCAGCTGTGGCCTGTGTGTGTTTACCTTTCACTTTTCAGAAAAAAAGGGTACACAGCTTTTATCGTTTCCATAATA
>CABFOQ010031872.1:0-16883 GCA_900660455.1 Gephyroberyx darwinii
CAAGAAAAACAGTGAATAAATCAACTGCCATGATGGAGCCCGCGTCGCCTCAATATGTTAAGATGGATGGGCTAATTTGGGTTTGGGACAGTTGGCTTTAAGTTGAGACGATAGGGCAGGTGAGTTATGCCTGCTTGACATTATTTAAAGGGGTCTTGCCCTATGAACATGTGAGCTCACCAGACAGACAGGGATTACTCTGCTCTCTCAATAAATCAACTATTCCAACTGGAGAACCACTGAACTAGCAACTAGTGAACTCAACACAAAGCACATTTTGATCCAGAGATCAGCCTGCATACCAGTGGTGCTCAACCCTGGACCTGGAGTACCATCACTCTAGCCATCTAATCAGGGACCGGTTTACACCTGGGACGCCAGGTGAATGCAATTAACTACCTGGTAGGATGGAAAACAAGCGGGGCGGTGGCACTCCAGGACCAAGGTTGAGAACCACTGCTCTACACCAAATTGTTTGCTGCAATACATTTTGCACATTTTACACTTAGGAAACTTTCAAAGAATGTGAGCGGGAGGTTTGTTATGTTAAATACAGGTTTTTTGTTGTTGTTATATACCTATTACAATATTAGTATCAAATAAGACCTAAGTACCTAAAGAGGTCAGTCAAGTGGCCGGTTCTACTGGACAAGTGGTCACTCACCATTTCACAGTACTCAAAGACCAGCAGGAAAGGGATGGCCTCGACACACTGTCCGAGACACTGCAGGATGTTTGGGTGCTGCAGCACTCTAAAAGAAAAAACAACATTTAATCAGACAACATGCAGCCTACTGTTGTCGCTTATTAGGGCAGTGGTAAGCACAATACTTAAAAATCTTAAAGATTTAAGATGCTAAGTCCAATGTAGTGTCTTAGAGGGAAGGTAGAGGGTGCTGCTAACATTAGAGGAAGCCACAGTATGTCAATGATGTGAGATAGCCATTTTTCACATTTACTGTCCACATAATACCATTCCACAAATTGCTATTAAATAAAAGGTAAAGCAAATAAATATAGAAATGTCATAATGAATCAATAATAATTCATTAAATATCTACACTACAGATCAGTTGATCAAAAACCTTGGAAAATACTAGTCCACAGCCAAAGGGATGAGGGTGATCAAGTACAAAAGCTTTCACCTGTATGGGTCCCCTTGTTGTAGGAAGTCATTCTGCTCCTTGGCACTAGCATTAGCTTTCAACTCCTTCACCACAACTCTGGCTGCACCTGGGTCTGTGTAGATCTCACTCAGCAGGACCTGATAATACATGAGCACACTTGAGAAATCAAGAGACTAATATGTACCTTTTAAAAAGAAGACAAGGGACGGCAAGAACTGTAGCGAAAAAGAAGAGGGTAAAACAGCGAGAAGACAGATTTTTAAAATGTGGAAAGAATGGGTGCTCCACTGGACAGGTAGAGGATTGAGGGGAGGACATATTTATTTCTCCCCAAGGAATATTTAGTCATGGGAAAATGAGCTGGGAAGAGGGTCAGAGTATCTGGGTCTGTAAATGCTTGGTTCTGAAGTACAACAGAGAGCCTAATTGGAATAACCAGACAGCGGCAAAGGTAATACTAGGCAGCCACCTACGACTCTAGCTAGGGGCAGCATGGAACAATGTAACCCCAACCAAACAGCAGCTGATTTCACTAATTAAGTGGTTTATGTTGTGCTAATCAGTGAAATCAGACAGTGCAGTGTTTTTTTTTCACCTTGCCCAACGGTCAAAAACTGTCATGATGGGTACAACAGCCCCAGTTTTCACATTTTAATAAGAGCATAATAGCTTGACTGTCCACCTCGCTAACGTCTACCTATCTATATACACATGTATGTCTTGTTAGTAGAAAAGATTTTAAATTTTGACTGTGTGATGGGCATTTAGTTTTTTGGCATTCAGTCACGCCTAATTAGATTTCTGCTGTTATGTACATGTAGTTGTGATATACCGACATGTGGTGGTAATAACTGGTAATAATACTCTAGAAGCAAGAACGTTATTTTGTTTGTGTGTGTATTGTGGGGGGGGGCAGTACATCTAGTGCATGATCTTGCCCACGGCACCAACAATGACAGGACCACCATTGCCAGTAAGGAAGAAGGTTAGTCACACAAGACTTGTGAACCCTCCCCCTTCCCTTTCCCTCGTGTCTCCTCTTTCATTCTCTGTAGCACACCCGTCATTTCTCTCAATGGTGCCATACCATAACAAGAAAATAGTCGGAGCAGCAGTATAATCTAGAGGACTGGGACTAATTCAAATAAAGGACAAGCTTAAATGTGAACAGTTGTTTTTGTCTTAATGCTCAGCCAAACCCAGCAATGCAGATCATGTATATTTTGGAAGGGGAACTGTCTCTTTATCCCGCTTATAGAGGTGTGACGCTGTTGCCATTAAAAGGTCATATTAATTTAAACATAAGTCATGTTTCATTCCCAGAAAAATGATTATGCACACGCACACATGGTGTCTGTACTGGGCAAATAGTATTGCAAAACCTGCACATTAAGAAATCCTACCTTGCCAAACCAGCCGTTGCCAATCTCCTGGATGTAGCTCAGACTGTGGCGTGCCACCTGGAAGCCTGTTCCCTCTGTGAAGCCAACCAGAAAACGACACAGGGTTATTTAAGACCCCTACGGATGACAAATTGGGCCTGGCGTCATCAGGAAAGTGATATTTACTCATGACTGCTGTAATTTTAAAGGTCGATCCCAATGACTTTAATATTACCAGAGGTGCCCAGAGGATGGACTCACATTCTGTCAAGAGCTATGTGAAATTACTCTTAATATTGTGTGTCTGCAAAATGTATGAAACAAAACAAAACAGAAAAAGTCATTAAAAACTGCTAGTAATGACCGTAGTGTGCTGAGATGGTGTTCCAGACTGAAATATAATGACAGGGGACACGAGAAACGTCTTTAAAAAAGGTATTTTGGAATAAATCACTGGCATGGTCGATCTGGACAGGATTATAATGGTGGAGGTGCTCAAGCGCAAAAATAAGAACAACAACCTCCTCGGCTAATACTTGAAACCATGCAGGAGAGCTTCTGTGAGTGTCTGCTTGACATGCCTGCTGAACTCGCATTCACAGCATTGCGGAGACAGACAACAAACAACTCGATGTGGGTAGTCACATAAAATAATCTTTACCGTGATTAGGCTAGAAATGGAAAATTAGTCTGCTAGTCTGCTATTGTTAGTTATCTAGCTGCTTTTGCCTTGGCTACATGCAGTGACCAGACTCTAATATTGAACACTATTCTGATTCCGGAGACTTATTTACTTTGAGGCAAGTGGTTCACACTTCCTGACAGGCATACATACACCTATCTTTGCTTAGGCCTTGATACAAGCAACAGCCTTCCTATCACAGGAACAGAAATAATTTAGCTAAAGAAATGACGTCAACTAATTTAACTAGACCATCAGCAGAAGTTGTGCTTGCCCTCAACCAGCTCAACAAAGTGTATTTAATAGACAAGCAACACCTGCCGTATACTCAAGGTAATCCAAAGGTATTAAGAGTCCAAGAGAGTCTCTCAGTGTAACCACTCCTGCTCAAGTTGATGCGTTTTCAAGCATGCTCTCAGAACTACCTAGTTATTTTGTCCATTTAAGGTAGAGTTGTTTGCCTTATGGAATTTGCACAAGCTGTCATGAATAAGCTGTCTAGGCATTCCAGTAAATCCTTACAATCGTACATGATGTAACCACTTATATAGACCTGCTAACTTACACAACAGAATTTGTACTAAACACAGCTCTTAATTATAGCCTCTTTGGATCAGCATTAAGGGAAAGTTCAGTGCAATCTTGCTGTAAATGCGTTTTACAGAGATTTGACTGGCTGTAACAGACTCAGGGGAGTAACATCAGGAAGTGCAGTATAATTACTGGTAAATTGCCCATCAGTTGTGTTGTTTTCCTCAGTGCATGACAGTGCAGTCCAATTAACACAAAAAAAAAATCAAAATTTAGAAAGGCTTGCATTTTTCCAAAAAAAAAAAGAAACAGAAAAAAAAAACTTAGAAAAAAACATTGCTTGGTCTTATGAGTTTTAAAAAGAGGGTGGAAGCTCGAGGCAAAGATAAGCACATCTGGCACTTGATACGACAACAATATCAAACTTGAAAATTGAGCCATTTTGAAGAATTCTTTACATGCATGCGTATGCATGTCTATGTATATGTGAGAGTGTTTGGGTATTGCAGTGAATGTGTGTATGCATACATACGTATGTCTGTGTGTCTGTGAATGTGTGTTGGCGTGTGTGTGTGTGTAACAGACCTGAGATGCGGGGAGGGGGTTGGAGGTGTGGAGGTCCAGGCAGGGCCACAGGGGACACAGCAAGGGTGTAAACCTCGGCTGGGGACTGCATGGATGGCGTGTCCTCTGCCGGCGGGGTGAAGTCGATCTCATCATCAAAGTGGTCCTCAAACTCCTGAGTTAAAGAACATATGGATGGAATGTTATTCAGATGAAATGATTCATAGGTGATAAGTATCCATTACTTCCAGCCATATCCAAGTCAGAACTCCACTCTGTTTATTAGATCTAGTCTGGGTGGGTGCAGGCAGAGTTGCCTGCCTGCTAGTATACTCACCTTGAAGTTGATCTCCCGTTCCTTGCAGCAGGTCACACAGTTCACCAACAGCACCACCAAGGCCACCAGCGCCGTCAGTGACACCACCAGGGACAGGTAGATCGAGACAGACAGCGTGTCTCCCCTGCCTCCACCTGAAATAACAATTGCAGACCACATAAGTTCTGCCAAGCCACAGAAATGATGCTGAGGAATTCATATTTTCTAGGTGTGCCTAGAAAATATTTCGAAGTTAGGAAAGGAAGACGGACAGCCGTGTTGAGTTACAAGTATAACCAGGGTTTGTTTGATAGCAATACAGTACACACTGGTAATGGATTGGCATATTTTAAATACAACAACATTATGGTACATTTAAGCTTGACAACAAAAATACCCTGGTACACTCCTTTGCACTATTGCCATATTTCACTAGAAACTCCAGTGTAGTTGGATATTGATATAAGATGCCAAATTGCAGTAAAACAATGTGCCCCCACACACACACACACACACCCCTTCAGACAGGCATTTTTTGAGGGTGAGACTGCCTGATGGGCAGCTGATGGTGCAGTAGTGGCGGTAGTGGGTGTGAGTCTGGGCTGGTGAGGATGCTGCTGGGCTAGCGGTTCAGATGTCGGTGCTGACAACAGCCTTCCAACCCACCCACTCCCCTGCTCAGCTGCTGCTCTGTCACCAAGTTGACATCAACCGCTCACACAACTGAGGCTTCCAGTGTTTCCTTTATATCCACTGCAGCAGATAATTTGGGGCCACCAGCTTTTTGGTCCACAGACTGATTCACACACAGTAATTAATATGTTGACTATTGAAATTATTGTGATTGTGCTATATTGAATAAATGTAGATAATGTGTAATAATAGGTAATGAAGTGGCCAATATTAGGTAGCTCTCTCTCTTCCTGTTTATACAGGAAGATGTGGAATTAGTCAGTGATGAAGAGTTTGAATGTCAAATCTTGAAGCAAATTCGATTGTTTTTAACCAAAAGGTCAATCTCAACAACCAAAGCAGAATTGGTCTGCCTTACAACAGATGTGAAAAACATATTTCCCACACAGCCAAACCACTTGACACTAGCTAATGGTAGGCCAAATCTCTGCAATTGTGTGATTAATAGGGAAGCGACATAGGCAATGGGCCAACAATAAATTTGAGTAATTGGCTGTTTTACATTATTACTCAATGTACAAACAATGAAACGGGGCTCTGTTATTGCATAATGCATTACATATATTTTACAAATCAGGTAAATATTTCCATTCACTATATCAGAATATAATACTATATATAATATATACTGGATATAACGCATCTGGACATAGATAGATACCTACACAGCTGTCTCACTCAAGCTGCCTTCAAGTGCCTCTTGTTACTTCCGAGGTTGGAAGCTGTATATACGACTCGACAAGCTTCCAAGTGCTTTTGGTTGGAAATAATAAGAAAATTGACCCTGTAACTAAAGTATTTTTTGGTTGACAGCTACTTTGTGCTGCAGTGAAAAGCGTGAGAAACGTAAAATGTGCATAAAGCATGTAACCAATATCCAATTCATTAGCCAAAAGTCATATATAGGTTCAGTACTGATCATTTATATAGAATGTCAAACAATCACTTTTACCATCAGTTGTTGACAAGAGTGCCATTCTCTCCAAATGTCACATCCAAGCAACTCAAAAAAAAAATCCATATTCAGAGCAAAGACTTTTACAATGCGAAAGCAAATGGATTTATTTAGTAACAACAGAGCACTCTTTTGGCTTGAAACTTGACATTTGTCTCATTTCCTGTAGCTTCTCTCCTCTATGTTCAGCTGGCCTGCAGATAAACCGTTGACACCCTTGAGACATGTCTTTATTTTGAGTGGTTCTGATAATGTGTGCCTCACTTAGTATACTCTTCATACACCTCTAGCTATTTGTATTTAAAACAAACTGGGGTCATGTGAACAATGCCTCAAGTCTGGCACTTCTAAATGCCAATATTGTATGCAATTATCCTGTATGTAAGACCCATGGGTTGCCAATCCTATGTCCCTTTAAGAAATGCCTTTGTACATGATCTTTACACTGATGATGGCCAGAAACATCGGTGAAATTCTTCTTCATAATTTTGCACCTTTTGGGTACTTTTTCACATCATGTCACAATAAAGAACTATTTGCCATCTCAGCTCCAATTTTCTTTCTATGCCTTTTATGCCATAGCAAATGAGTGAGAGAGAATGAGTTTGTGCACTCCCCCATCCTCATTTATTCCCTCTCCCACTGGTCTTGGCATGTCAGGTACATCCTGTCAGCCGGAGGAGGAATCAACACCTACTGAGTCTCTTTCTGCTGCTTTACAAATTCCTGACAGGTGAAAGTAGGTGCTGAATACATCCCTACGAGGAACCTCCTTCCAGTTGTCTTGTGCTTTCACATCAGTGCATAAAAAGGGACAGTCTTGGCAACTGCGATACAAATAGTCCAACCTCTTTGCAACAAATGGGCCACCAGGATAGACCAGTAGTTGCATTGCTCCATTGCTCTTTAGGCCAGTAGGTGCAACTTAAACCAAAGCCTAGCCTAAGAACCAGAGGTCTTGAGGATAAGTGAATTAGTTAACCTAGCACCCAGTCCCACCATCTCCCACACTGCTCATTAATAAAAATCAACCTTTGAAATGTAATGTAAGGAAGGAGCTTTAATAAGTAAGATAAGAGGTACACAATAGACCCAATAGTAATTCTAGCATCAGCAAGTGGTCTGGTCAGACGGAGCCAGTGGTGTACTGATACCACAGTCAATTAAAAAGCAGACAAGCAGTAATCACTCCAATTCCCTGAGGAGCATTAGATATGATCCAAAGTGTCAGCCATGATTGAGGTTCATTTCATTTCTGCCAGTGCACACCAAGCAATCACTGAGTGCAATAGATAGCACTGCTTAGTCTGGTAAACAGCCCTTTTACATGTGATTAAAATGAAATACTCCTGCATAGCCTGTCTCATAATAATTCTAATAGAGTTAAAAACACTCAATGTTGATGTAGCTTTCTGAGTTCTACAACTGTCATGTGTCTCAACTAAAACATCAGTCATCTCTGGTCCACGTATGGACTAAACCACAGGCAAATATGAGAAATGCAAACATAGACCAGACTGGAGTCTCTTCTAGGCAAATATCCATGTTGATGGCTTTTCTTGCACATTTCTCCAATAGTATTTACCACAAACACAGTCTAGTTTGTGTTTTCAGTGACAGTGCTGGCCTTATGAGATGTAAATCAGGGTGCAGTCCTGCAATGACAAAGCCATTGGACATCAGCCAGGCTAAACCTGGGATCTCAGATTCTAGGTTTTGCTACTTCATTTTAATAAACCAGGAAGCGAAATCAACAGGATTAGTACGTAAAAAAATAAATAAATAAAATGAAATGAAAAAGTCAGAAAATACAGATACATTTCATTGCTATGCCATGGATCAAAGCTGTTGCTCTACTCCTCCAGTCTACAGAGCAGGGCTATTCAACCATGTGCCCTGGAGAGCTGAGAGCGTGCAGGTTTTCATTCCAACCAAAGACAACAGCAGGTGATTTCAGTGATTAGTTCCTCCTCTGTGGTTGAAGGTGTGCTAATCAGTGAAATCACCTGCTGTGGTGTTTGGTTGGAATGAAACCCTGCAGACTCTTGGCCCTTCATGGCACATGGTTGAATAGCCGTGCTATAGAGGAACAAATGACAAGCAGAACATTTTGTTGTTGTTTTTGTGATGTTTTGTCAAAAAAACACATAATCAAGCAGAGACACTATTGACCTGATTGGTTAATGCCTGCGTTGGCCGCTTGAAAATGTACATAAAGTAGCCGACAAGTCTACTCCTCCCCACTGCTACACTCGCAAATTCTGGACCCTCACCGTACCACAATCCTATGCAAAATGTCTATGCGTGCTCTCATTCAAATGAATAGGGAGCGTCACTTAGTAGGCTACTAATTAAATCTGACTAGCGTCTTATACGTTCAAATGCACTCCTCTCAAAGCTCAGTGGATGATGCACAGTAAGGAGGGCTCCCAGCACACATCGGCTAAAGCCTCATTCAGACTTCAAGACTACTGAAATCATTATCAAGAGTGGAGCACTGGGAATCTCTATTGATGTAAACTATCTACATTGGTGGGAGTGTTTTCACTCTTAAAACTTTAAACAAAAAATAAAAAACAAAAAAAATACTTTTGTTACACTGTCAATTTTGTTATTACTTCTGACCAAAAGCCCTCGAGCAACAAATCATACTTGTGACTGAAAACCACGGAGTTTACAAGTAGCACTTGAAGGCAGCATCAAAGATGCTGACGTTTTGCCACTATGAAATAAAAAATCATTAAAATATGTCTGAAAACCTACTCTGACCAATCCTGACAGCCTTGTTAACCAACAATTTTATAATTAACAACAGCCTATAATTTTTTTCTTGTTGTCATATACTTTCTTTTATAGGCTGCAAATGGATTGGGTTGTACTTTTCTGTAAACTGCAACTTAGCCTTAGAAAAGCAAAATGAAAAATATTGTGACGCATACTGTGGATCGGGTAAATATCTGATAATATTGTGATATTTTGTCCATATCGCCCACCCATAGGCTGTGATTTTCCATGATTCCTACCCCTTCATAACACAGCCACACAGTTGTCTGTGCTAAAGATGCCCATAGAGAAACAGCATCTGCAGTGAAATATTGATGAGGGGAAGAATTAAAGATTCAAAGGTTGGTTGGTACACTGGTCCAGTGGATGTAGCTCTAAATGGAGATGTGTACTTACTACAGATGAACAAACGTGTTTCCCCACCTTGCAATTTATCGCCTACATAGGAGGGAGATGATTGTCTGGGCTCGGCCTTATTTGCACTGCTGGAGATTGTACAATTCCTGCCTGGCACAGAGGTGAATGGGAAGAACTGGAGGAGAACTGATGCTTGCTCACCTAACAGGCTCCGTACCATGAGTTGATGAAAACCACTGACTGGACTAGATATGAATGAAGAGGAGAAGGACGGCAAAGACAATTTTTTTAATTGGGAAAGTCACTTCATAAGAGAAAGTCACCTCACCATAACCTATTGTTAATCTGTATAAAACCATCACATGAAGCTAGATGTGACACATTTTTATGCTTCACACTGTGTGCTAGATTGGCCAGGTTCTTTCCAGCATGTAGCTTAGGCCTAGCTAATCATAAACGACAACATAATAGGCCTGTTCCACACTCATCTCCTAAATATGTCATGCATGGCTATTTTTCACAAAATATTTCCTCCTTCTGAGGTTACAGTCCAACCATGGGCTCAAGGGTCACAAAACAATGTTACAGGTATTTCTCATTGATAGGAGCAATTAGATTGTTTAGAGCGTATTCAAATAGGCCTAAATAAAGTTAAAGCTTAACTCCATAACACTCTTGCAAAACACATTTGGCTATGACTATAGGCAGCTTAACAGTGCAACACCCTCTGTCTGTTTCACCTGAGTGATGGGGGTCCAGGCAATGCATGACTCCCTGCGAGGCTGCAGCAGAAGTGAGAGAAAAAACAGGAGCCGTATCACGGCAGCCCTGCATGGGATCAGTTCCACTCGGTTAGGCCTTATCTGAGTCATGGGTTCATATTATGACTTGGCAGGCACCGCCAAATGACTCAACTGGTTTTTGGGACCAATACGGCAGGGAGCTGCCAGCTCTTATTTCGGTTCCTCTGCATATTTCAGTGAGCATTCACACAGAGGAGGAGCTGACCCATTTTTGCAGGTTTCACCCGCCTGCGTGCACAACAGTGGATGACTGTCATTTGGTTACGTACAGGATTGACGATGGCGCCGTCTGGCTGACATGCTGGGGTTCTGTTGAGATGGGTTATGATGAAATACATCTTGATCAGTATCCAGCAACAAGTTCTAGCCTTCAGAGAGCAAAATGAAGAGGTCAGGTGTCTGATACCCTCACCAAGTGTTAGTAGGTTTGCAACTGTATGCCATTGCCTTGCCTTTTCACCAACACCATTTTCACTTTAACAAGACCGAGTCGACCTTTTTTCTCGAAAACAAACACTTTGCAAAGAACAAGCTTGTTTAATTGTAAGTGTCTAGGCACACTGCTTGACTAGCCAAAATGTTAACAAGCAAACGTTTGCAGAATCTGTCCACTGGCCAAAGGCTTGGCTAGACACTGAAAGGCAGGCACTTGAGATGAAGCACAGAGGATATAGTCACTGCCATAATGCCCTTGTAGGGAACCAGACGTAGTCTGTATAAAATACAGGATATTCTGTCACTCAATATCAAGTCCCATTCATTTTTCTGCTGGTTTTCTGCTGTTAAACACTGACATGAAAACAACACTACATAAAAGGTGATAGAATGCAGCTAGAAGCCAAGCACTTGCCTGCCTTGCTTGGCAACGTTGGCGTGCATTCTCCTTAAAAACGATTTAAGTAATTAATAATAAATAGTAAGTAATGAAGCAAGCATTTGGAAAACAGCCCAAAGTTATATTGTATGAGCTCAGCATTGGGTCTGTGGCTATTTCAAAACAGTAGGCTGTGCATTGGCCCCAGACAGCAATTTAAAGGATAGGCCAATTTTTTTTAAAGGCAGCATCCCCTAAAGCCTGGAGTGCTGGTCATTGAATACCTGAGCAGTGAGGTGAAAGGCCAAGGCCCAACACCACAACAGAACAAAAGAGGCCCCAACTGACAGAACAGCTGTTAAGCTGCTGAGCGAGACACAACTGTGGACTTGCCACTGTGATTTGGTTGTTAGTACAGTTAAAATGGTTCATACTAGGTTGCAATCTACCTTTTCCTCTATTTGATGTGTGTAAGGAGAGCCCACCTGTCACTGACCAGCCATACAAATCAATAATTGTTTTCTTAGGAGGTGTGATCTTACCTACAACCTTACCCTAAATGTTAAACAAACGTGTACTGGTGTGGCACATCTGTATATCATTCCAACTGCTGAAAGGAGTAGCTAACGAGTCCAAGGGAGAGATTGGGAAACTGAGACAATAAATAGGTTGCTATGTAATAAACGCATAAAAAGCATGTCCTTTACTTTACTGTCATTTTACTGCATGCTGTATTATAATTTAACAAACACTACTGTTAATAATTGACTGGTGCTGATAAGACTGGAATCTGTTATGGTTACACATTACAGACCTCCACTATAACATGTTTCAACATTCATTTCTGTCTCCATTCATTTATCATGAGGGTCAGGCAATACCAACATAGACCACTGTCACTGCATAGCAATCTATAGAGAAAACATTCATAGACAATCCATAGAGAGCCCATTAATTTGCTGTCCTCTGAGTAGTTTACTACATTCTCACCACTCTCTCACTCTATCACTCATGTCCTAAGTAGAACTGTTGTCACTGCAGTGTTTAAGGACAAATACCTCCAGTTTCTGTCATTCTTACATGAATGAAGTCTCAACTTCATGCAACAACAGGCACAACGCCAAAGATGATTTACTCCTCAGATTCAAAATGATATTACACCTATTTAATTTTGATGACAAAGACTGGGTACTAATTAACATACAGGCTACTATTCACCAAGGTTAGGCATTTTTCCCATTGGCATCTAACAAAGTGGCAAACTGATCTCTTGGCCTTGATCTTAAAAGTATCAAACTATAACATCTGTGAAGTAAAAAAAATGTGTTAAGGTACAATGATGAACATTTAAGAAGGCATTCCAGGTGCACTTCAAAGCAAGAAGCAATGTTTCCATGCTGGCAGGCCATACTATTGGTCTATAAACTTTGCTAGATGTCACTGACTGGACCAATACCACACAAAGGTTGCAGTCTCTCTACCTACAATTAGGCTGTGCCATGTTAACTGACACATATTATTACTTGTTACATATTATTATTGTTACCTGGGGACTGACCTGTAATTGTGTTTAATCTCAAAATAGAATCTAGGCTAACTCACATGGTTTATAAAACATTGCAATCTTTTTCAGTCAGAACATTTTATTATACTACAAGCTTGATAATACAAGTCAAGTCTTGACAACGAAAGGCTGTGAATTTCCATTAATAGCACTGTTACCAGTTACCAGTCCCAAAGACTGTAGTAGTGGTATGAACCGGTTAGCTTACTAGCCAAACGAATGACACTTGGTGGGTTGAACTATTACCTTGCAACAATCCTCACTAGTTAGCTAGAGAGCTAACGTTGTAGCCAGGCTGTTGTGTTGTTAGCCTTTTAGCACCTAATAATTAGTGGCTAACTAAACCAGCAAACGTCTGCTATATAGCAACATCTGCTAGCTTAGCACCTGGGTGGACAAATGTTATGGTGGGTGAATAAAGAATCGATTAGTTAGACAGTAGCTAGCAGTCAGCTGTCTCACCTGGTCTCTGTGGGTACTGAAGAGGGGCACCTTCAGACAGTAAAAATGCCGACAGAAAAATTCCACTGGCCAGCAACAAAACAAATCCATGACGGTTCTCCATCCTTCTAGCTTAGCTAACAAAATAACGTTAGCTAAAAAGAATCGTCGTCCTGAACAACAAATGGCAAATTAGAAGCTAAATAAAATGTTGTATTCATTGATAATTACTTTTACATGAGTATAGACTGCATAAAAAAGCCCGCAGAGCAAGCATATTTTCTGCCTGTTTAGCGATATCCTATTAGCCAGCTAGCTTCAACTAGCATATGAATGCTAACAGGTCCAGCTAACGACAGCAACACCGCTAGCAAATTTGGTGTTTCATTGTCCATACAGACGAAGATAAACGATTACCTTTAACGACCAATCATATTTTCTATATATACCTTAACGCTATTTAAATGAACATATTTAGATTAAATAAAGGATAAATAGCCCTAACTGTCAGGAAACACCTCTCCTCCAAAGCGCCATGTTCCTGTACAACGTCACATCATGGAATGGGGGCGTGAATAGTCACAAGACTGAAATGTACTTAAACCAATCACAATCCACAATGCCTTCCCATGACATAGACATAGCCAATCACCATCGAACTTTATTACCACTATGTAAAGCCAGTGCTTCGTAACAAAGCTAAATACGGTTTTTACATCCACAGTCACCGGACAATCTTGGAAAGCTTGCACGCAATGTTGATAAGGAAAGACGACCTATCCATATTAAATGTTTATTCCTGGATTTATGGCCATAAACCACAAAGCTGTCTGAGTTCATGGGTGGACAGGCTCCAGCTTGTCAGTCAGACCAGATGTTGTCTTGAGCATCGTTTTTTATTGTGTTACCAATGGAAACAGCATTGATTGCTGGAGATCAGATCACAAGGGAAGCCAAGCTTCCCTGTGGTTTAATTATTTTAAGTCATTTCATGTGTAGGTGTGGAGAACAGCTCTGGGTTTGTCATTGCAGGTTGTCAGTCAATATGCTGCTTGAACTTTCGGGTGAAATACTATTTTTAAAGCAATACTTCACTTTGCTGAACAATTTTCACTTTTTACACATAAATCCATAGGACTTCAGGAACCCCCAATCAACCAGTAATAATGGTCACTCACGAGGTAGGTAGTCACCACCATTCACCTACTCTTAATTTAAAAGCATATGTCTAATGCATACACCAACAAAACAAAGAAGACTCACCCTATATTATTTCTCATTTTGGCATAAATTGCAAAAAGTGCTTTGACCTTTTTTCATTATTGAGGGAAGGAATTAAAAGCATGGTGACAGGAGATACCTAAGATGGTTAATGTTGGATGTTGACTGATCTTGAATTCCTATGGCAGTATGCATGCTGTGAAAATGTTTTTCCTGAATTAAATATTTCTTTAAGGACTTTCATGCCATGGTAAGACAAGACAGTCTGAGGGAGAAATTAGATTAGAAAGTCATTGTAGTGCTTTGCAGTGTTTATATTTGATAACAGGGCAAACCCACATGCTTTCCTTGAAGACTTATAATGTCACCATTGCATTAATAAAATAAAATAAACATGAATCAGATGTTCACACAGTTTCTTTTATATTATATTATTATTAGAGATCATCAATGCTCAAAAGTAAGACACACATTCAATTAGGTTGAGTTTCTGTAACTGATATTATTATTATTAGTAGTAGTAGTAGTAGTAGTAGTCGTAGTAGTGATACGATAATGTATGATTGAGGTTGAAATGTCATTATTATTATATGCCAAGACAATAATAGTGAAACAATTATGTGCTCTGATTAACTGATAAAGGGGGAGGAGGCATTCCGTGGCGTGGGGTAAATCTCCCTGGGTTTGAGGACAGAGACGTCAGGTTGCTTCTTGCACTCAGGATCACAAAGCTGCAAGAGAGTGGTGTGGGCTTTTAGGCACGAAGCTAGACAGGCAGAGATCTGCAGACCATAGGCTCAGACAGTGCAAACCTCACCCGACGCACAGTGAGTACCAGGCTTTTGCAAATTCATGCGCATGGCAATCAACCTTTTTGATGATGGTTAGTGTTCAGTGTAGTTCTTTGTGTCTGCATGTGTGCCTTGGTGTAGCTCAGTTCCTTTGATATAAAAAGAGGAGATAAGAAATGCTATTTTGGAAAATGGAAAAAAAAATAGGACAATACAATCAAGACTCTTGATGTCTTGCTGGAAAACTGTTCTTCAAGTTGCATTAACTTTCTCTCTGGAAAAATCTGTCCTTTGTTTTGTGACTCAAAGGTTGGATAGTCAGTCAATAGTCACAGCATCAAAACCAGTCCACATCAAGGTATCAAGATATCTTGATCTACATGAAAAGGATTTTTCAAGGAAGAATGATCATGCCTATTCCATCCACAAGACCTGTCTGTTTTCAATTGACTGAAACTGTGTTATCTGTCAGTTGAACACACCTGTGTCACTTTCATTTACTGTCACTTTGCGCTTCTTCCATGTTGCATCCCTCAGGCAGACACAGAGGACCATGGCATTTGCAGGGATGCTGAGTGACGAGGACATCAAGGCTGCAGTCCAGGCTTGTCAAGGTGAGTCAGACTGCATGCACACACGCATACAGGAAAACACATACATCACAAGAGTGCAGTAATTCACACAAGCACATATACTTTAAGTAGACACACATACACATACAAAAGGAGAGAGCCGCTAATAAGCCCACTCCCACTCCATGGGGACATACCTCTACGATATGTGTTGTACGGTGGGGGCAGGGAGCCTGCAGGTAACCAGGCAGCCATGAGGCTGGGGAGCAGTTACCCCCAAGATACCAAAGAGTTTATGCTGAGCATTCACACAGAGAAGACAAAATCACAGCAGCCATGCAGTCTTCACATCCCAGCAGCACTTAATTATTTATCTCTAGCCATTACATCTGTTTGACGAGGCAGACGGAGCACACCCGCCCCATGAAAATCAAATGTTAATGCTTGCGTACTCTTTTTTCTTTTTCAGAAAATCCTCTTTCTGATCTGTAGTATGTAGTATGTAAGCCTATGTAAGCCTCTATGAGTTATTGTAAGCAGAGATGGGAATCTATAGTGACTAATGGAAATGTAGGAGACAAATAACCCTGCCCAAATTTCTTAAGGTCCGTCCCTTAATGTAAGCATTATTATTTTTAAACCAGGGCCTATATGCATATAATTTCTCATAGTGGGTCTACTACCATGGATCAAGTCTCCTTGAACTCATTCACTCTAAAATGGGCTTTTAGCATTTAGGCTTGTGTTAGAATCATATCCATGGGCTATAATTGGGAGTGTTTCAATGGTACAATGATGTAACAACCTATAACAGTATAGGCTGGTGAGGAGATTCTGTGACAGTGATGTGCTAGAGGGTGTGTATTGGTAAATGTCATCGGTTGTAGAATGAAAGTCATCTGAGCGCATGAGTAAATGTGACATCTCTATTCAGACCCTCGCCATTCTTGCTCTCTTGTCATTCTGTGATCGACCTCTCACTCCCACGTCTGTCTATCTGTCTCTTTCTTTCTCTCTCACATAGCTCCAGGCACATTCAACTACAAGTCATTCTTTGCACAAGTGGGACTGAACGTCTCATCTGAGGCAGATGGCCAGAAGGTGTTCATAGTCCTGGACCAAGACAAGAGTGGATACATTGAGGAAGAAGAGCTGAAGTAAGGATGGAGGATGTGTGTCGTTTTAGAGCTTGGGGTTATATGGGGGGCGGGGTATGTAGTTCACTACTCAGGCATAAATTGCAAGCATGGGTCTCCTCAGGCGTAAGTCATTGTATGAATGGCAAA
>CABFOQ010031872.1:16930-29083 GCA_900660455.1 Gephyroberyx darwinii
AGGAGGTGTGGGGGGGAGGGGGAGGGGGAGGGTATTCAAGACAGCTCAAGAAGCAAATACCATCACAACACCTCAAATTCTATTATAAGTTTGAACTTATCGCAAATCTCTTTGTCTCCCTATCAGACTGTTCCTTCAGAATTTCTCTCCGGGGGCAAGGGAACTGACTGTGGCTGAGACCAAGGCTCTGATGGCTGCAGGAGATAAGGACGGGGATGGCAAGATTGGGATGCAAGGTAGGCGCATGTAAAGCATCTGTGAAACATGTAGGCTGTGTAGAGAAGGAGCTGTCCACAGGTCAGTGCTGAAATTGCAATCTATGAATAGCACACAACTGGAGCTTGCAGGACATAATGACAATGAAACAATGCAATACAAGAACAAAAAATAGCCATTTGTTGTATGTTTGGTCATCTTGCTTAAATGTTATGTTGTGTGACAGTGACTTCTTGCCTGGAGGATGCTGTTGTACTTGATAGGGATCACAAATTAAATTCACCATTTCTTTTCTTCCCCACAGAGTTCTGCGCTCTCCTAAAATAAAGCAAAGAAAATATAGATATCACCAAGGCTGTCTCCCTTTATTTCGTCTGCAATGGATTTTTTTATGGATACCCCATTATTCCAGATTGTTTAATGCAAAAAGAAGAAACCTCAGAGATCCTGTACCTGCCTGCTGCTCTCCCCATTGTTTTGATGCATTGGTGCACCGGTTGGTGGACGAACAGACAGCTAAAATTGGGTGTCAGTTGTTTGTATTCAATTAATTGTGTAACTGGAATGGATTAATAAAGAGATTTGAGATGTGATGTCTTTGTCTGTTGTTCTAATTGTGAAGATACTGTATAAGCTGAGAGCCCATGGGCATGGGCCCCATAGGTATTCCGTGGCGTCAGGGGCATCATTTCACTAAACCCTAAGGTATGGCTAAGTCCCTGCATTATTTTACACGAAGAAATGTAAACTATTTATATCAAGTACATCTGACTAGTATCAAGTGGGTGAATGCTAGACGGGGCTTTTGTGGGATGTCGACGTCGATAACCAATCTTCACTTGTATACATATCAGATTCAATGCAGGGAAAGTCCCATTTTAGGCCTAATCATTGGCGCATAATACATTTTAGCACCAAATGTCAAAATGCCTTGAATATTTTTAATTCGTGGTTTCTTTTAGACATTAATTTTCACTGTCACCATGTTGTCTTCATTAAGGCTACTACCGCCTTCTGCTGGAGAGATTTCAAATAAAATTCCTCCAAAACCATAGCCGCTATGTGGTTGCAGACCTTAGTCTAATTTTTTTGAATTTGATCGTTAATTCCGTCATTTTTGTGCCAGAAAAAATCTGCTTGTCAATTAATGGGTTAAACTCTACGGCGCACTTAAACTATCAGCGTAGTGATTACTTTGCATTGAATTCCACTATGACAGAAAGTTCAACGTGGCTGCTGGGTAACATGAGGAGGAAAGTTTAGAGGACCTCACAAGGTTAATGGACTTCTTTGCATGGAGAGATCGTACACACACGTACACCGGATGACAGCGCTGTCAAGATATTGACAAAAGTGTGCTTTCCATGTGAGAGGTACGAAGACAGCTCGAGCCCTGGAAGACACGTTGGAGTAAAACCAGCTGTATGAATAGCCATCATATTGCTAACTTGTTGACTTGTTCACGCACACACAAATAGACTGAATGATTCGTGCACATTGCCTACTAAGGACAAGGATCTGGTGATATAAGCCTTGGTAACCCGATTCACTGGATGTGGTGTACAGATGAACCCTATGGAAGTACGCGTTAGGTATGTATAGGCCTGTGGACCCCGGAAGTTAAAGTAACAGTAGAAGCAGGGATCATCTGATCATCTGATACATAGACATGTTTTGCAACGCCAACCCTTAGGAAAAAGAATTATAGTAATCATAGAATAAAATGTATAAGCATACAATAAGGAATTAGAGCAGGAGTCCCTATATTATTATAGTCCTATAGTATCAGAGATATCAAAACATCAGAAAGCCACCATAGTTCACTGAGTACCACAGACACGCTATAAATCCCTATAAAAATATTATAGAAATGTTAAAGTGATATCATAGGAGATACTAAGGTAATAATAAGGTTGGTATAAACCAACCACCAGTCCCATCACCAGTACACTACAAAACAAATTACAGGAATACCACATTATACTGATTTCTCTTTAGGGAGTGTAAAATCAAGGATTAAACTTTTTTTATTTTTTTTTATTTTTTTTTATAAATATAACCTACTTAAATGTTTTAGATTAGATGCCCCTGTCAGCGTTGGGCCTGCTCGGGTTTCAAGGCGCTTGCACACGTCGAGCTATAGGCCTCCGCACGCATGGTGGCATCCTCATTTGTTCACCTAAAAATAGTTTAAGACTACTAGACACATTTTTTCGAAACCCATGCATCTTGGTACCTGATACTGAGACTCAAAGCTCTGTAAATAGTGTTGCTCAGGGCTATATAAGCCAGAGAAATCGTGGTGCAGGCATTCACTCCTGTCCGTCTTGGTTTTCACTCGCCTCAACGCAGCGCAAAGGTGAGTGGGATACACTCCGTGGCTGCTGAGCTCTGGCGTCTTACATTGGGAGGAAGGGGATTCAGACGAGGAATTTCAATGGACTATAATAGAGAAAAAAATGGAGCCATAATATTACATGGATCACAGGACTCTTCACTCAGTGCGAAGGGAACCCAAATGAGGCAAATTTCTCTCAAGAACGACGTCTGTGGATCATAATTTGGCTACGTTACCGACATTTTCTTAACTGGACATTTTTTAAAGCATCCAAAGCTATCACACTCTTTCAATCAATGCGTTTCCCAGTTGCACCGTTTATTTGTGGCAATGAATCATGTTGCAGTAATTTGGCCTCTCAGTGGGAGTAACATCTATTTAGTGCCATAGCAGCATGAAGTGTCGGGATAAACACAGTCAGGCCTGAGATGGGTTCAAATATCCGGAGAGGAGTAGCGCTTTAGCCAAAAAAAATAGAGATGGTGATCTTGCGTGTGATGCGTTGCAAATTTAAGGCAATTAATCTCCAAATAATTCGTTTAATCGTGATCAGAATCACTAGAGCCCGTGGGAAATTGCTGTGTGTTATGTTTTCCTATGCAATATTAATAACAATTACATCTGATAAATGTATTTTAATTATTAAAAAGCTACAGTAGCAGTGATTTAATACTCTGACTTTAATGGCCAGCCATTTGAGCTCTTAGGCTCTACTTGATGGCATGCATGTTGAACAAGTGTAAAGTTACGTGCCTGATGCCTTCAAGAACTTTGTCGTTCCCTCGTAAACCCCTCTTTACAGTCGACTCTGTGATAGTCCACATGCTAAATTGCAATATCTTAGTGGGCTTGTCCTAAAGGAGTATATTTGAAGAGCTACAATAAAAGCACTGTAGAATAGGATTTGATGCTTATACTAACATATAATGTGATCCTTCTTTTCTTTTAGCTCAAAGATTAAAAAATGGCCTTCGCTGGTGTGCTCAGTGACGCTGATATTAAAGCCGCTCTGGCTGGCTGCGCAGGTAAAACAAGTCTCTCTTAATCTGGCAGAAATAACATTTTCAATACACAGTGGACCTGGATCTTTTTTTGTCTTTTGTGAACTTTCAATTCAAAACCAACCTGGGGGCTATGACAAATGATATCTCATAATACATAACACATTTACTCACCTCATGGGTGCACAAACTTGGAAAAATGATACAAATATGGTTGTGATCATAAACTCCCAATTTCAAATGTGGCAGATACTCCTGACAGGCATAATTAGCCCTCCACATTGCTGTCTTGTGTTTGTGGTCTCTTTAGTGTACTTACAGTGTTAAAACATGTATTGCAGCTGCTGACTCCTTTAACCACAAGACGTTCTTCAAGGCATGCGGTCTGAGTGGCAAGTCCGCTGAAGATGTCAAGAAGGCCTTCTTCGTCATTGACCAGGACAGGAGTGGTTTCATTGAGGAGGATGAGCTGAAGTAAGACACTTAGGGAATGCACACTTTAAATGGACACTCAACACGTAGTCAGTGAACACTTAGGCCACTGTAGTCCAAAATCCGCACCATATCCCATGTCATTGTGTTGTGTTTGAGGGAGTATGATATTTTACTGATGTCTCTTATGTGAATAGAAAAGTCCTAAAGTGGTCCAAATAGATGACCAGTTAGTTGGTTTTTCTTTCCCTTTACATTGGGTCTTTGGATTCATGCAAAAGATAATGGTATATTGACTTATCTTAAGTCAAACAACATACTAGTTGTATGACTAGCGTGTAAATCAACTGTAAGGTCTTATCTAACGAGACCTAATGGATTTAAGACTTGGTGCATTTTCAGTCTGAAGGATAGGCTTGTCGAAGCATTTCAGTTTTCTGTTTTAGTGTTCTAGTGTTTCATTACAGGCCTGTCAATACAATCTGAACTGTATAATGGTCCTGATTCAATTCCTCTCCTTCATCCTCCGCCTATCAGGCTGTTCCTGCAGACCTTCTCCAGTGGTGCCAGAGCACTCACTGACAAAGAGACCAAGGCTTTCCTTGCCGCTGGTGACGTTGATGGTGATGGCAAGATCGGAGTTGACGGTCAGTGTTCTTTGTGGAATGCATTACACTTTCTTACATATCTTTGAGTTTAGCAGAGCACTTTGCCCAGGTATATGAGATTATATTTGATTGGACTCTTGGTAGATGTGTATAACAACTTATTTCTTCAGAGTTGAATATCTGTAGAGGCTCACATGCTTGGTCAGACATTTGGGTCCAATTAATAATACAGTTTAGAGCACACCACCCTAATGACATACAGTTTTGAATATATTTTACTCAATACTAATGGCAGTTTTATTCTATGTACTTTTACAGAGTTTGCTGACCTTGTAAAGGCATAACTTTCCACTGACCAAGATCCCCTTCTTTTCATGGAACTGCGAACTCCTTTCAAGATTCAGTAACCATCAGCTGAAAGAATGTTTTTTATATCTTATTTATGAGTTGCCTGCGGACTATTTCTCAACATTGAACACATTAGTGTATTGTTAATTTCATTCACATGTGTTATATGTTCTGAAAAATGCAATTGTACAATCCCATCTGCACTTTTGAGGAAGAGTGAATCACCAGGAATAAATACTCTTTTGATGTAACGTCATCTCCTTCAGGTCAGTCCTCTGTGCATTGGTCAACTGTGCTGTGATGATGTGAACAGGATGAGTATCCACCATCCAACGTACATGAATGCTGACATGTGAATAGGGAGGGGATGAGGGATGGTTGATCTGAACTGCCCAGCACTGTTTTGATAAAAGCCAGATGGGACGGGGAATCTTACTGGACTTAGGCCAGGACCTGGCAAACACACAGTGGGGAAGACCCTTGGGTTTTGCTTGAACACTTCCTGGATTTGGGGGGATTTGCTATTGATAGCTTTCACACATAGTGCAATTAGGGTGCCTGCTCCAAGGGTTTTCTCTTGACCAGCTGCAGTGCGGTCAATGGCATGAAGTGCTGTGGCAAGCAGACTGCAACAGGAGTGCTAGGAGCACTATGTCACCGTTGCACTAGCAGGACCTTTTAGCAAATTCAGTGCAAGAATGCAGGTTTATGTGTGGAGGGGTTCTTAAAAAGTCCTTTAGATGAGGGGATATGGTAGTCTTCTAATGTATGTCACATTTGGTGCATGCCACATTTCCTTTGAAAATATATATCTATATTGGCCTGAGAAGAAATTTGATAGCTGGTCAGTCAAATCATAGATAAAGGCTATCAGTTGCAAAAACTATACTACTACATGAACTGCAAGTCTGCAGTCCAATGAGTAAACCTTTTACCTATCAAATGACACCATGAGCATGCTACCATCAATTAGTGGTCAAAACAGAGAAGTGTTATGACAGCAGTCTACTGTTTACCTCACCCTTCCTGCCAGCCTCCTCCCATAGGACAGTGCTGCCACCATCAGGTGAACTCTAACCTGCCAGCTTTAGAACGTGCGTCTATTTATTGGGACCTAGGACAGAATATCCCTGTTTTACATTGTTTTAAGTTTATAAAACATTTACTTGACAGCAAAATTATTTATTGTGCTTGCAAACATGTGCAATTGTGAGAATAATAGAAATGATGCACGGTATTAGAAAAACTATGCAGCAGGCAATAACCAAAAAAATCACTGCAGATGTAGCCTATATCTTGACAACAGAAAATAAAAAGTTATATTCTTTATATTCTTTATTCTCTACACACTCGCTCGATTACGGTTGTAAGATACTTCACATCGGATAAGATATCAGACAAAGCACCGCACATTTAGACCATATACTTTATCTCTTGGCCTTTTTTTAAAAAGAAAGAAATCGACTTATCGAATTCATAAGTAGTATTTTTGACATCTCAAAATGACCAACTAGATTATAGATTAGTTCATGTTTAACTTCAACAATGTAGTACGGAAAGAAAAATAATTACTCATTAATTCCATGTATTACAGCTCTAATGCAGCATGCTCAATATCCACAGGCTTGAACACCAGGGTGTGTATGGCCAGCAGCAGTCTAATTCGTCCTCCTCAGCAGTGTATATTCTTAGCATTGGGCGATATTGAAGACTTTTTCAAACGCACCTTTTAAGCGTCTTCATTTGTGAAACTTAAAATAGACTAGTCTCTGGCTACAGAACAAATGTTCGCCACCCCCTCTCAGCGGTGTCAGTTGTCTTGTGCCTCAGATTTCGATGGAGTGAAAGTATAAAAGGTCACGAGGAACACTGGGAAGATCACTGCAGTCGACTCAAAGTCTGTCTGGATCATCTGTACAAAGCAAAGACAACCAGAGGTGAGTTTCAATGGGAGACGAAAAGCGTCAGCAGATAAAGCCGCAGCATCAGGCTGGGCATCTCGCTGAAATGTAAGGGTTTACTTTTAATGAGGACTTCGCGATGCATTGCAGCCATCCAATGAATGATATCGAGGTTTTGAGGGCGACCGGAGTCCATTGTGTGAAGAAATGGATTGGTGGTCAAACCTCCCAGCATAGGAACCACGTGTCACTCTCAGCCTCTCAAATGGGACTTTGGAAATCCAACAGCAAATAATACCATTCACATATGAAGTGGATTAAATCATGTGCATTCGGGCTTCTGCAATATTTTTTATTTTCCCTTTGGAAATATTACCGACACTTATTGCCTACAGGCTAATTATAATTTAGCATACAATTTATTGAGTCTTTATGGTTGTTTGAATGGAAAAATAATGACGGCTTTTAAAGTAATTTCAATGTGATGCGCTGTGCATCCTACAATATTAAATCAACAGTCTCATAATCTTGTACTTAGATCCCTATACCTATTGTAATAGTCTGCAGCGTCTGCAGTATGACGCGTTCATAGGTTCCCCAGATATTGCTAATTAGGCAGGGTGCCCTATTCATCCCGCATGTTTTTCATATATAATAATCGTCTATTTGTATTTCTGCAGATCAACATGGCCTTTGCGGGTATACTGACTGATGCTGCGATAGCTGCAGCCCTGGAAGAATGCAAAGGTAACTCCTCGGGTCATTTAAATCATAAAATTACAAAAACTAAAAGGTGTGGCCATCACCTCGCCTTTGGTTTATAATGTTATAATGCGAGTTTTAACCAGCTATTGGTGTTACACTGTTACAGCCGCCGAGTCATTCGTTCACACCAAGTTCTTCAAGACATGCGGTCTGGCTGGCAAGTCCGCCGATGAAGTGAAGAAGGCCTTCAAGATCATCGACCAGGACCAGAGTGGCTTCATTGAGGAGGATGAGCTGAAGTAAGGAGCACTGTTGGAGCTTTATACACAAGACCAAAAGTTTTCATGTCAACTCCCACAAACAGATACACGTTACCACGTAGTTTTTTAAAAGATTTTGTTTGAGGAAGTCCCCATCTCTCAAGTTTTGTTAGATATTTGTTATAGCCCTGGATAATAGTTTAGGCTATACTATAGGTAGGGACATATCTGTGGGGAGAGGGAAACCTCTGATCAAAATTGACATTCGCATATCACCTCTCACTGTCCTAACTTGGTCTATTCCTCATACACTGGGGACCCCCCTGGAACCGCCTTAAGGACCCCTGGGGGCCCACACTATGGCGCAATAATATCTTTAACTATGAAGGTTATAGATAGTTGACGTCACGTCTGCCTATTGTAATACATTACATATTACTTTATATAAGGAAACTAATAACCATAGAGTTCCCATTCAGAAATATGTTATATGCCTTATAAATACACAATTTTGCACACAATTACCATCAAAAATGTAACTTTAAAAAAAATCTATTGCTTCGTTTAGAAGAGAATCGCGCTAGCCACCTAGCTGCTAGTAAGCCATTGGGCGGTCTTGCTTAACTTCTGCTTCAGCTCCTTGTATCTTTCCGTTTGGCTTATTCCTTTTCATATACCGGTGGTAACTCACAAATGTATTAATAAAAAAGAAAAACCGAAAATGTTAAAGAAATCTTTTATTTTCAATCGATACCAATGAAATACTAAACATCATTCTTTTGCCAAGTATTAGGCATATTGTTCTTAAAAAGCTAAAAACTAAGCGACACATACCAATACGAGCGGTGACGTTTAAATGGACTGTTAGGTGGTCACGTTTGATATTTTACAACCCCAAATGAGACTCAGCCAGTCAGAGTTGAAGACCGGAACGGTGCGGTATACAAACTAATATTTTCCGTTTGACCACAGGCTGTTCCTGCAGAACTTCAAAGCAGATGCACGCGCGCTGACCGACAAAGAGACCAGTACTTTCCTCTTGGCCGGTGACACCGACGGTGACGGCAAGATTGGCGCTGAAGGTACGGATTTCCTTTCTGCTCTTTGTGTTTCCTTCCATGTTGTAACCCAGACGAGTAAAAGCCTCTCTGAGTCGAGGGTAACTACAAAGCCAATTGTCTCTTTTCTCTTCTTGCAGAGTTCGCTGCCATGGTTAAGCCATAAATGGAAACCGACCAACACCTGCTCTGATGGAACAACATTGCCCACGTCGACCTCCCCTTTTCATCTGAATATAAATCATTTTTATACATTTGCTTAAGAGACGTTTCCTCCTATGCAACACACTGTCCAAAATGATGATTGTGAATGTAGCTCGGTTGTGTTCATGTCTTAAATATGAATTTTGCTTACTGTAAAATCTATGATGCACTTTCCAGGAACGAAGGATAAAAAAGAATAAATATTCTTTTGCTACGGTCTTATTGAAGTGTTTTTTCATAGATGCCATAAGGCATTGATTTTTTTGCCTTTTCATGTAACGAACAACACTTCAAAATTGTAAGATGAATTAACGCGCAGTCTGCCACGCACACACACGCACGCACGCACATGCACACATAATGGTGGAGCAATGCCAAACCAAAATAAAGCACAGTGTGGTTTTCCACATGCCTAAACACATAGTATGTAATCATACTATGCTACTGGTATACTTTATTGTGTGATTAGTTATATAAGTCACACACAAAAACTGTGTGTGTGTGTGTGTGTGTGTGTGTGTGTGTGTGTGTGTCCATATACGCGCGCACCCGTGCGTTGTGATGGGGGGATTCATGCGTCTCCCTCCTGTAACCACTAGATGGTAGCAAAGCCATTGACAGTATTTGGGACAGCGGCACCGAACAGAGACAAGACACAAGTTAGTCTACGTATCAGCGGGGCAGCAGTCATCAAGTCTCCAAAAAATTGTTTCTACACATCCATTGGTTTCAGGCTAGTCAGATCAACGGGAGATACACGATGAGTTCCTATATACGTTATTAAAGTCAGAGGAACATTCATTATACACCGCCCAGCCATTGCCCCATGTGTAAAATGACGAAATCAAAAAAGGAATATAACAAAAATGATCCAACTCAACAAGTCATCTTTGAGTCTCAAAATATTTTTTTAATTTAAGTGTAACCTTCTTCATACTGTATCTCACCCAAATGGGAAAAAAAACTTTGAAAGAAAAATAAGAATAAATTCAATAACAGACTAATTGTCATGTTAAAATGTTTTTTTTCAGTGTTGCAGTGTAGAGGGGTCGTCTGAAAATCTGTATAAATAAAGCATGTGCATGCTTTATTTCCAAAAACACAACAGTAACGAAGCATCTCCTGTCCCCTTTGTCCGAACAAGGCTCCCGGAACAACGAGGGGGAGGGTCATCCGTTCAGCCAGCCTATATATCCAGAAGTAAGGCTCGTAAAAACATTAGCAAATGTAAATGAATAAATGATCGCCCAGTAACCGTATAGGCGGCGAGGTATCAACATGGCGCATGACATCATGCACCGGCTGTGGGTTACGCCGCACCGCTGCTCTCGATCCGGTGTCCTCAGTCTCTTTTCCACCCAGAGCCTAGAGATGATTGAGTTTCTCTCCGTCTGCTCTCGAGTCCAACTTCAAGAGAAGAACTCAAAGAAAACGATCGGACATCGCTTATTCAGGGACTCCATTAACACGTTGGCACCGGGTTCAACTGGATTAGGATTAGGCAAGGTTGACAATAACAAACAACCGGAGATACAACCTTTTATTCAATAATGAAAGACACCAGGAAGTTGCCAATGAATTAAACAAAAAGAAACTACAATGCCTACTCCGTGCGTAAAATACACGGAGAGGTTGCGCAAAGCGCCTACCCTTGTTTGTTGGTCACATCATTTCTTTCTAAATCATTGAAGTATATCATCAGTAATTTGAAGAAAAATAAAAAAGAAGGATTAGTTCGTTTTATCCTGGAGAACAGGTCAGTTTTCTATAGAGTTGCGTACCTACACGCACCAAAACTAAATGCTGCAGCGCAATTATTTGCAAATTATTTTAGTAGCTAGTGTTTCACCTGGACGACTCGGGCGTTTAAATAACATTCACTTAAGTCAACCTTTATGAATTTATAGTGGCATGGCACCTTCTGATACTACCTGCAATTTAGTGCGCCCGTGTGCGTGCACGCCCGATAGCCACAACACTGTAAAGAATGAGCTGAGTTTGTCCCTGTCCACCTCTGGCTACGGTGATATTCAAGGATATCCCTTCAACAGTGTCCGATTGCAGATCAAGTGGCTCTGGTTACTGTTACAGACAGTTGTCAGGGGAGTAGTAAAAAATCTGCTGTTTTCAATTAAATTTGATTAGGTTATATTGTGAAAAAGAATAAATGATCATTCGTTTAAGATTTCCACAAAATAATTTAAGTCAGTGATTCAAACGCATGTATGAGTGCTCTCTCTCTCTCTCTCTCTCTCTCTCTCTGTCTCTCTGTCTCTCTCTCTCTCTCACACACACACACACACACACACACACACACACACACACTGCAGATGCATATGCACACCTTCAACTAACCCCATTGTTCTGCAGTGGTGAGGAATAACCTTCCTTCAAACCTGCTGCAGTGAACACTCTCCCGGGAATTTGCTTAATGACCCTTGCATTTGTTTGTGTGTCAGACCCACTGGGGGCCACGGATGTCCTCTGAACAGACAACCTTAACTGGTCACTCTACAAGTGGAAAAATGGACAGACAGGTAGACAGACAGACAGACAGACAGGTAGACAGACAAGAGAGGCAGGCAAACAGGCAAATGACCCAAAGTGCAGCTCTGCCTTCAAGAAAACGTAGAGGAATTAGCCGGTCTCAACGGACCACAGGAGATAACTAAACACCACTTATCACGAAGCCAGTGCTCAGGTGTGAGCGGGGGCCTGCACGAGCTGTGAAGACACGGTGGCGTCACCCTCCCTCCAACCAAAACCTCTATTTAAATGGTGTATTTGAATACCGATAGGAGAGGATGACCTCGGCTCCCTCAATCAGCACAGTTGACAAAGCAAAACCTGGGGCCATCACCTCCCCTTGTCCTACCCCTCTTGTGGTGTGAGACAGCATAAGCGTCCGCGACACTCCGTGATGAACAGCGATTATGTGTGTGCGTGTGTGTGTGTGTGTGTGTGTGTGTGTGTGTGTGTGTGTGTGTGTGTGTGTGTGTGTGTGTGTGTGTGTGTGTGCGTGTGCGTGTGTATGCGTGTGCGTGTGCGTGTGTGTGTGTTTTAATGAGAAGGTCCAGGCTAT
>CABFOQ010031880.1:0-16089 GCA_900660455.1 Gephyroberyx darwinii
AAAACAAGGCATAAAATAGCAATAGTAGAGATTGTTTCAACGCACTTTCTTTCTTGAAGATCCAGGCACCACACTGATGTTTTCTGTTTTCTTAGTTCATTTGTTTTAAGGAAACGATAAACTCAAATCTACCAGTATAAGGCAGTACACTAAGGAAAGGATCTTAACGGTGTGTTCAAGTGTGTGTGTGTGTGTGAATGAGGAAAGATGATAGATGTTGAAAATAAATGCTGAATGTTAAATGTTAATAGATGTCAAAAGATGTCAATATATGTCAGTATAAATCAAAATAGGTGGTTGAAAAACTGTGTTCGCTCTCAGCTAAAGCCAGGACTCCACCCTGGCTCAAGCCTTTCGACTTCCCTTTGTGCCTTAGCACCACACCTCAAACCTAACGGTGTGGCCATAAACCAATCAGTGGCCAAGCAGCCAATCTAGATCAATAAATCAAAACTATAAACAAAAATATGGGAAGTCTTTGAAATGATATTCTTGTTCTTAACATATTCTTCAAATATAAACGAAAGTGCTATTTGGCTCCTACAAAGGGTAAGAAATTGATAAAATACAAACAAAATATTCTAAAAGATAATAAAAGATACAAAAAATAAATTTACAGAGGAGAGCTGTGCTCTCAGTAAAAGATATGCTACAAAGTGCTGACTGCCCATTTTACACTCACTTCATTGGTTGTCTGTTTCTTGGATTTCTTTATTAGTTTGTAAATCATTCCGGGGCCTTGAATCCCAATATCTGCCTGTGCTGCCTGTCAACGTAAAGCATCCACTTCTGTTTAAATGCCTTACATTAACACATATTAGCACATATTCTTTTTTCTTCTATTATTATTTTCTTATCTCATATTTTTTCATATATTTAGTGTGAATTTCTCTATTTTATATTGTATTCTTTACCTTTGCCTTAAAGTACTTGCTTATATTCTTGTTTTTGTTTTTATTCTATTCTTGCTATGTTTATTGTTTTTTGTGATTGTTTTTTATTTGTTATGCACCAAACACCAGGACAAATTCCTTGTATGTGAAAACATATTTGGCAATAAACCTGTTTCTGATTCTGATTCACTATATTATTAAATACCTGTTTGTTATATATTGAATTATATGTGAAGCAAGAAGTCCTCCAAACAGTAAATTACATTTCTGTGTGATTAAATTAGGGATTATTGTTTATAATTTACCTTTCACCACTAGAGGGTAGCGACACACAACACATCAAAATGCTAAAACTTTCCTGCTGCCTTGATCACAAGCTGATAGATGAATGGGTACTTTATTAATCCCAGAGGGAAATTCATAGATCTGTTGATTAGAGCCTAAGTGATGTCAGTTGGGTGTGGCACTCAGTTTAGTGTAAGTGGGTTCAAATTTGATCTTGTCATTTTTATCATTACGATGGAGAGCAAAGATCAAGCAAAAATGGCCAGAAATGCATTTGGGGAGCATTCAGGACCAACCCTCCTGATAGCTCATGGTTTTGTGACCTACGTCTAATAATTGATCACATTGATGAAATAATAATATCTTCACTTTGTCCCCAGTCTTATCCTTTTAGTCTGTATAAGTGGGTTTGGGAGTTTTGAAGACAAATAATCAGATGCAGGTGCCATGGTGTTTAGTTTGGTTTGATGCCCGTTGGTGAGCAGGAAGCCATTTTCCAGAAGATTAATTTAAGTGTTTTACTGAACTGAACTGCTCACTATGTGTTTGTCCAATGTGTAATTCAATTGTGGTTTTTTTCCTTTTTTTTCATGAAGGCTCGTTGATATTGCATGTCGACTGGGGGGTGTCAGAGGGCGATTGTCTACACAGTGGAAACAAAACAAGAGACACCCAAGCATCTGATAGCACATGACACACACGAGCAGTGGTTAGAGAGACCGTCCTATAACCAGAAAGGTCACAGGTTCAATCCCCACAGCAGCCACAGTGTTCATCCACAGCCTAGTGTCCTGTCAAAGTGTCCTTGAACAAGACACTGAACTCCTACCTGCTCCCACACTGGGAGTTGCTCTGGATAAGAGTGTAAATTACATTTTTGAAGTGTAATCTGATAGTAGATAGTAGTTTACTGCCGTTTATTCCCACTTCAGTGAGATTCCTTAATTTGCACATGAAATTATGTACATCATTCTTTTTCACATCTGAACTCAACTTGGATTAACATCATATTCTGTGTATTGGTAAATTGCATTTATATATTTTTATTTCACTATATCAGTTTGATACTACTAACTGCCACACCATGATTTTATGTCATAAAGTTTTATGTCAGCCTACAAAGGTGGGTAAACTGAGTTGAGGCGTTTACCCTCTACTAAATACCACTATGTGTTTTGTTGTGCTTTGATGTTTTTATTGTCTTTACTGTATGCCATATGTAGAAATCAATCAGGAGTTCCTTATGGGACAATAAAGTTTGAATGCATGAACCAACGTCAATCTCATCACCACTACAATTTTCACTTAAACCGCTGAGGGACGCTGTTGCACCTTTGATCCACTGTAAAGGCGTTGCCCGTCTCTGCTCCCTCTCCGCAATAGAACTCATTTTTTTCAATCCAGTAGTGGATTGCACGTAAAGAGATTACTGTAATCTCTTTATCAAAAAGGCTGGGCTATCTGCAATAAAGTACACTGCCAGAAAAAACACATTAAGAATAGTTGGACAAAAGGTATTGTTTGATTATACTTAGAAACATAATGAGAAAATTAAAAAAATAAACGCTTTGCATTTTAGAAGCAAAGATAGCCTAATTATAAATGGCCTATCATACTGAGTTGGAGTTACGTTACTATTTTACTATTTTGGATGATAATTGGTGATTTTGAAAGTAACCTTCCCATCCCTGACTGTTGTCTTGGTTGATTTCCTTGTGTGCCTATCACTGTATGATCCCTGAGGACTCCTGGGTGAAACAGATGTGACGTGAGAAACTGGTCGGCAGTGAGTGAGAGAGAAGCCCGGAGTGTGTGGTGGGAAGGAGAAGCGGCAAAACGGCAGAAAAACTGCTTAGTAACGTCAAGGGGTCCATTATCGGACACTAGTGCCCAGTCTTTCTAATAAGCCCGTTAGTTTTATCAATATAATCACAGCCAGGTCACTGGTTAAACCTACGTCTAGTTTTCGTGTCATATAGATTTGATGATGCGCACAACACGTCCAACTCGAGCCCCTAGATCCATTATCGGACAAGTAATGCATAATGCCTATCACTGTTGTGGCAGCTTCCCAGCATCATCTCCCCTGTCTCTCCCACTGTCAGGCCTATTTGTTGACATGATGAGGACCTGGGCTGCTCAGTGATATAAGACCGCAATTTGTGAAGCTGTTTAATGTTGATGAAGCCAAATTGTCTTTATAGTCAGAGATATGTGTGTAGCATTACAAAAACGAGCACACGAACCGGTGTTAAACGTGTTTAAATATTTTGGAGTTTTTGTGGTTCAGTTGTTTGCGAGCATCGTTGTCCAAATTTTCAAGTGAAACGGAGATAATCGTGTCAGACAGGGGGTTGTCCGATAATGGATGCGTGTCCGCTAACTGTCCGATTAAGGACGTATTTACGCTAAAGGCAGCTACAACAGTTTCACGCTGACATTGGAAAAGTCGGCTCGGTCTCATCCGATGGTTGACACTCCGAGAACAATCCAAAACGCTGCGCTCTGCTCGGCCCACGGCCAATTTGGCACCGGGGGCCGACGGGAAATCAGGGTGGAGGTGGGGTTTTGCCGGAGAGGGCTGGATCTAAAGCAACCAATGAGAGAGTCATCCGAGGTGGCTGTTACGGTGCACGACTTGTTGGGAGGTTATATACTCAGGGGCTCACAGTTTGGGTACATTTAAACAGAACTGTGTGTTGTGAAAAGACAGACGAACACAAGGACACACACACACATAAAAAAAAACAACCCGTGATACTCTCATACCGGGGATCAATAACCGCACCAGGCATCTCGTGTTTCGTTTTCTAACTCGTTCCTAATTGGGTTTTTGGAGAGGTTCGGAGATGTCCAACGTCCAGTTATCGAGTAGCGCGCTGGAGAGGCTGGTGGCCAGGAGGACCTTTCCTCTCCACAGACGCACCAGCGCTTGTCGCAATCTCTTCGGACCCGTAGATCACGACGAGCTGAACCAGGAGATGAAATCCAAGCTGAGAGAGATTTCCGACAGGGACCAGCAGAGATGGAACTTTAATTTTGAGGCCAACACCCCGCTGGATGGGGATTACGAGTGGGAGCAGAGCTCCGTGGATAACACCCCGGTCTTCTATCAGGACTCTGTACAGATCGGGAGGACCCGAGTGGTTGTTACGCCCGTCGTGGCGAATCCCTCCTCGGACTCTGACCTCCAAGAAAGCCCTGTTATGGATGTACTGGAGCGCTTGGCCGCCCCCGAAAGCAGCAGCACTCCACGCCCCGTTGAAGTCAACCAGGAGAACCGCACAGACAAACTCAACTCAGGGAAGCCGACTCACAGACAGGTCCCGTGTGTTAGACGCAAGAGGACGGCCACTACTGACATTAACACGACGCACATCACAGGTAAATATCACACAAGCTGCTCGAGACGTGTGACGTTGTTTGGTTGAGTTTGGTTAGATTTGGAGTTGCGACTTGTAGACAAATTCTTCTGGTCGCTCGCCTCCGTGCGTATTTTTGCTCCACAGGAATGACTGTGATTTCTAATTGTGATTGTTTTGTTTTTTCTTGTTTCATACAGACTTCTTCGTGAAACGAAAGAGGCCTGCCGAGTCGAAATGCAATGATTTAAGTGCTTGCAACCACTCCAAGTCTCCAATCACCGTGGAACAAACCCCACGAAAGAGAATTCGTTGAAGGTATGTCATTTTTAACCTATTTTCCTTTTCCTAAATCCTTTATCGCTCTAATATGACTTGTCTATTGCGTAATATAAGACATATGGTGTTATGGGTTATGTTGCATGTAGTTATTTCAGCTGTTATAATAATAAGTATATTCGGAGATATGGGTTGTTTTATAGAAAATCAAATATGTTGTATATGGTTGATGTATGGGTTTATATGAACAGAACAGGGCTGGCAGGGCAGAATTTGGGGACTGGAGGGGTCGTTGATAGGCTCGGGTAGTGGAGTAATTGTAATTGTAGTGATAGTAATAATAGTAGTGGTGGTGATAGTAGTAGTAGTAGTAGTAGTAATACTAGAGGCTGGGGGAGGGGAATCTGCGTCATAGTATGGCGGGAAAAGGCTCGGGTGAAAGGGTGACGCCTGCTGCTGAGATTACCGCTGTCTCCGATTTCCTCAGAAAGCTGACTCACGTCTCTCTGCGGTATTGTCCTCTAGTCGGAAAAGAGCTAACCGTATCCTATCCCTTCTCGTTCCTCAGGTGTTTTGCACTATTGCCACACAATTTTTTGAGGATCTTGGGGAGGATCTGCCCCCTTACACCGTCCGGCCTGAAGAAGAGGAGCGGAACCGGGGGGACTTGGGGGACGGTGGGAGAAACCCGACCGCTGCTCCGGTGCATCCCGGGGCGGAGCGGCGGAGCGCAGGCTGAACACGGGACTCTCAGGACTGAACGGTCAGGGGAGAGAGAGAGAGAATTCGCCGAATGACTTCTATCCAGTACAAATGTAGCATTCATGGTTGCTTTTGCATACAGCCACTCGACAGTGTTAAATGTTTTAACATCTGTGCAATCCTAAATTACTTTAAAATTGTCTACACTGGCCAAAAGTGTACAGCTTTATAGAGACAATAGCCTATAAATGTCTATTTCTGTTTAAATGCTTGGTTTCTGTAAATGTATATTTTTAAGACTATTCTAACTTATAATTTATTTATGTTTCTTTATATTTGTAAAATGCCTTGTTGATTTAGCCAAAGGGCATATTTTTATTTTATTTTATTTTATTTTATTTACAAATTTTTTATTGTGATGTTTTGCAATCATGTAGCTTTTCATAGTAGTCTACACTTGAAGAATAGGTTTCTTTGTGTTTCTGAGCCGTTTTCCATACTGTTGCCCGCATTACGTCTCGCAAAAGGATGCAAATAAAAGTATTTTCATTTAAAATATAATCAGTTTTGGTCATGTGTTTTTGTCCAACAGTTCATGTTTTGTAGTCTAATTTTAGCTTTAGGCCTCTGGTTAATGTGACTCAGCATCACACTCATCTTTCCCTGAAACTGAAATAAGCCCAAGACCCCATTGTCCTCCTGATACTATAAACTAGAAGGTACCACAGATCTACCTGATACCTCAAAGAAATACCTGCACCAATGTGGGATTTGGCCGCTAGAAGCACACTAACTTGTCCAGCTCCACCTAATAACTGACATACCAGAAATAATAATTCCCAATCAGCAAACCTAAATCTTTCAGAAAGTGGTTATTGTTGCATGAAAAGCACAGCACACCCCTCCCCAGTGTCCATGTCCATGCAATTTTATTACATTATATTATTACATTTAATACACTTACATTCCCTGAGGAAATAGGTAAACTTGATTTCACGTTGGTCCGCCTATGCTTTGCCCGTCTCTGTGGGCTCAAACCTTGCGGGGGTAAAACGCATTCAGACGTGCAGCCTTGGGCAGCATGGCAGCTGCGGGATATAGGCTGGGATTTAAAGGCCCTTTCGCCCCTCTAAAGAAGCAGCAGCTGCCTTTGGATCCCCGCTTTGTCCATGAAGACACCCCCACATCCACCCGCACTCAACAAGCCCTCTAAAGACCCACTCACACACACTGTTTACCCCGCCGTGGATACACCGGGCGTGGAGGCCACCTGCCAGAGTAAGAAAAAGAAAACTACTAGTCTTTGTAATTGTCCTCGTCTATTGAAACAAACCATTCAACAGGTCATACTTGCAAGTTTACCCTTAATTGAAAGAAGGCAAATGCACGCTCTGAATGCTGCTCTGCGCGTTGGGCCTAGACCTCCATCCATCTCTTATCCACAGATAAGAACCGCTGGTTTCATAATTTCCATTCCATTTTCCATTTTTTTCGCATTTTTAATAGCCTTGACTATCTGACATCAATGTTTTGATAAATTGGAGACTTTTGATGGCCAGAGTGACTTTGTCAGCTCTCCGCAGCCATAAGCTCTGACGGCCTTGTTCTGATTTCCAACACAAAGCGCTCCCCGGCTCCATTCTTTCCTTTTTGTTGCCATATGGCAAATCCATGTAGACATAGCCAAGACCCATTCAGTCAGCCACAGAATGTCCTGCATCAGAGAACAAAAGACACTTTGTTTAGCTGCTCTATTGATACGAACTGGCGAAAAAAATATTATAATTAATCTATGGCTATATCCAGCTAATTAACGCCCATATGCCCACGGGGAGCTGCAAGGCCATTCAATGTAGTTTTAAAATCTCAATAGTTTACATGTTAAAGACAACAGCTGTCCATGTGTTACTTTAATGAAGTCCCCGCTATGTTGGAGACTGGACACATTCAGGGCTCAAGTCCCCCAAAGGGTCATCTTTCTTTCTTTATCTCTAAACCTATGTAACGATATTAAATTGATCCAAATAAATAGATTTTAAAATATATATTCGTTTTCTCGTTAAGGTATTGATTTTGATCTGTTGTGGAAAAAAAGGTCATAGGTTAAGGCCCAAATTATAAGCCTATGTTAAACAGTAACGAAATGAACGTCAAGGTGGGTGGGTGTCAATATTTTCTCATCCAATCCAAATATACATAGTGTAAAGTTTCGATATTTTTTGCATAGAATGGCACGAGCATTTAATGAACCCTGAAATCATCTGGACCAAGGCCTTAATATTTTGTGAGCTGAGTTCCAAATGATAGATATGCCCCATACACGTTACAATATTAAAACCTGATTCCTTCATTTTGTATGTATTGAAGGATGTAAAGTGGTTATAGCTGAGATATAGGCCTGATTCATTCATTATAGAAAATACAATTACAGCAGCTAAGAAGAAAATACGTGTGGGTCCACCAGCGTCCTACCTTGTCTGACCATCAACCCAACTCATTCCAAGATTTTATTCGTTTCAATCATCAATAACATAATAATCAAAGATTGTTTCTTCTTCAATTTACAAAAGTAAGAACGTTTCATTTGTTCGAAGCTCACACATCCATCATGTGATGTTTGCTGTTCATTCTGATCATGAGGCGAACAAAACCAATAATACTTTTAGAAAAGCAGTAATGTTTTGTTTTTTAAAGACCCTATCTTCATATAAATGACATTAATTTGACACGATGGTGTGTACTATGAATTTATCCTCAAGTTTTAGCCTATGTCAACCTAAAAAAGGTAGATAAACCCTATAGGTTGGTTGATCCTCCACTAGTTCCCTGGTTAGACTGAACTGTTGGCAAGGTCTATAGAAATGTAAATTGTGTTTATTCTGTATCATAAACTACGGGGTCGAAATATTACACGTGCACTGGGATTATTGCTTCATTTCTATAGTCTTAAAACTCAAAGGAAGCCCTTGACTTATGTGCTCAGAGGCGCTGTATGAAATGCATTGGTGTGTATGAGCGCTCAAACTCTAACCTAAATGAGCAAATATTTGACAGTGCAGTTTTTTTATCATTACAATGGAAAACAAATATTAAGCAAAAATGTATTTCGAAGGCGCATTTAAAAAGAAATCACATCAAGGGAGCAGTCAGGCCCAATATCCCCTCTCGTCTGTGTGCATCTGTGCATGATAGATTGGTAACCTATATACGTCAAATAATCTATCACACTGACTAAATACGAACATCTTGTCAGTCATCAATCATGGCACCACTCCTAGAAATTCAGTCTATATAAGTGGGTTTGAAAGTTTAAGTGGCAAATGATGCGGGGGTGTTTAATAAAATGATGAAACGTGGCCCTTGAACATATAGTTTGAAGAGAAAAAAAACAACAAACTCAAATCGCATTTTCCCCTCAAAACACACAATTAACGGGACAGTCTGCAAAGACGGCAATTAAATATAGAAAGGAGGAAAATCAGCCAAGGGGAATTAGCATTTTCCATGACCATCTGGCATCGGCGCAGGCGACAGGGAACAAAGGCGAGCTGGATGGAGAGGAGAGGCGAGTGTGCCATCGCATTGACCTGCAAATGAGGCTTTGTCACCGAGTTAAAGCTCCCTGACCCCCTTTACCCCCCTCCCCAAAAGCGTGATTTTTTTTTTTACCTAGCGTGACGAATGGACGGCTGAATTCATGTCTGTATAGGTTTAGGCACTGGCCCAGACCAAAGTGTCTTGTATCTGCCAGGAATTATTGCAACAGCAACCAAAACAGTATCCTGCAAAAAATGCTCATCTTAACAAGTAATCTATTCCTGTACTGGGTCTAAAAATCTCGTTTGCAGTTGATTTGCATTGGAAACAACAATCAAGTGAAACCACAATGACAGATTTGTCCACTTATTTTAATAAAAATAACACTTTACAAGTCAATGACAGACTAAATGACTTGTGGATATTTCTGCAGTTCAAAGATGTCTTGCGCTAAGACGCACGGGCCTGCTACTTCACGCACCACAAGTCCACAAAAACAGTGTATTTACACAATCTCTCTCTGGTGTTTCTGTTATACACGACAGGCATTCTTCTCTATTTCTATATTATTTCTATATTATTATTATTATTATGAGTACGTTGGAAAATTGGTCAAATAAACGAACTTCGTCAAAATCCATCCTGTTAATCTTTCTTCTCCCTTTTTAGTCCTTGGATCTGCAGTGTTCAGGCGAATGGCGATCATTGATGAAGTGTATGTGTGTGTCTGTGTGTGTGTGTGTGTTGGTGGTGGTGGGGCCCCCCAGGACACCTGTGACCCCCCACCCCCTTCCCACTCCAGGAGCTGAGTGGGCAGACAGAGACCCACGTGTTTGCATAAAGGTGATTGTATCCGGGGGAGGGATCTGCTCAGTCGTGAGCATTGTGTGTGTAAGTGTGTGTGTGTGTGTGTGTGTGTGGTGGGGGGATTGTGTGTGTGCTAGTTTTAGTGTTAGTTTTAGAAGGATAAATATCACAGCAAAAGTAGAAGTCACTATAGGAACATTGTAGGAATCTTATAGGATAAAAAAAAGGGTCCCTATAATAATATTATACGAATATTATTGGGAAACCAGACTACAGTGATACCATAGGACACCATAAGTTAACTATAGGAGTATAGCAGATCATAGTAATACCATAGAACAAACTAAATATTAAATAAAAACTCACTATTGAGTACCACAGACACACTAGTATTATTCCCATCGGAATATTACAGTGATACCAACATCATAAGAATATTATGAGGATACCAGATTATAGTGATACCAAGGTTATAGGAATATTATCGTGTTTTTTTTCTTTTGGGTGCTTCCAGATGCCGACTCCCTCCCCTCTCCCTCTCCTGTGCTTTTTCTCTTTACATCCACTCAGTATTCATGCCCGTGGGTAACAAAGACCACAGCTCAATCCACGCAGGAGGCGGTGTGACAGGGAACTCGTGGCAGCTTTTCAGATATCTTCTTTCTGTCTTTTCCTTTTCTTTGCATCACGACTCCGGCCTCGGTTGGGTGGGGAGTGGGGGGTGCGGGTGGGGAACCAGCCTCCCACCCCAATCTCTAATTCACTTTGCTCTCCCCACGCATCAAGGGGATCGGATTTAAATCCGCCCCAGCAGAAAAGCAGATCCCTGACAGTGTTTCACAACGTGGTGGAGCGAATGCCCAAATCCCTTTTGAGTCTAGACTGCTCCTGCACTGCAAAAAAGTAGCTTAATAAGGTATTCAGTCTAGTATTGAGTCTCAACATTTAGTTTTTTCGTGAAAGAAATCTGCCTGTGGGGTGCATTTTCATTTTTCTCTAATGCAAATAAAATGTATTCAAGGATTTTCTTGAATAAACCTTTATTACTGTAATACAAGTGGGATGAGCTGCCTTATTTCAAGACATTGACACGTGTTTCTATAAAAACAAATCTTGAAATATATGAAACTGCAGTGGAAACAAGTGGTAGCACCCCACCGCTATTGGCAGGTTTTTTTTTGTGCTTTTTTGAAGGAAAAATATATAAATGACTTGTTAAGGTGGACATTGTTTGCAGTGCATGTGCTGCTTTGGCTGCTATTTCAATGAGTCTACAAGTGAAAATGCTTTGAAAACAAGGGGATAGAAGGTATTATCTTTCCACTTGTTTTAAGAAAAACAAGATTTCAAAATGTAATATTATACTTAATGACTTAATAAGAATATTTTTGCATCTCATTCATTTCATCATGAGTACAGCAGCCAAAGGATGCCATTAAATGTTTAAGACATATAGGCTTTGCTCTTGAAAGGATTTACTGTTGACCTGCAGGAAGGGTTTGGAGGAATTTGGCGTCGTGATGCGTGCGTACACTGCAAAAAATATCAATTTATCAAGCCATTTAGTCTAGTATTGCGTTTTAAAATCTTGTTTTCCTTTAAACAAATGAAAAAAAAACTGCCAGTCTGATGACAAAGTCCACTTGTTTCCCATGCAATTTTACATGTTTCGAGAAATTTCTTCAAACAAGTGACAATATCTTGAAAATGGCAGAATATGGCAGATCATTCCACAAGTATTGATAAAAAGACACTTGTAGAAAACTCTTGAAACAAAATGATTTGCATTGGAAACAAGCGGAAGTATCCCACCCCACTGGCAGACGTGTTCAGTTGTTTTAAGAAAAATAACGCTTTAAGACTCAATACTAGACTAAATATTTTTTTCCAGTGTAATAGGCCTGACATCCTCAAAAGATGTCAGTGTTGTAGGCTCTTTTCCCGCCTGAAACCAGGGTGAAAAGGTCATGCTATGGATTTGGCGCCACCAGCTTTAAGTCCCATCATTCACATTCCACCACAGAGCTGAAGCTCCAAAATGTCCAAAATCTGTTCACTTTTCAATTTCATTTTTTTTTTTTTACTATTTGGGATGATATTGGCTCTTACAATGTGAGCCAATATGCACACATTACCTGTCATATGAGATTACAAATAGAAATTTAAATGCAAAAAGGCAACACAGTCTTGTTTGTAGGGGAATGCTGCACACTGACTAACTTAAAATCTATTTTTAACGCTACCTTGAAATAACTCATCTCTAAAATACAGCAGGCTAAACTTTACTCTATTTCACAGTTCAAATAATTTTGGTTGCAGCAAAGATTTGGTTCTGGTTTACTGTACATTGCAGTAGTGCATTCTTGTATATAATATATCATATTATATATTATGTAGTTTTTCAAAGTGTAATAATTTAAAAATGAATTTAGCTACAATGTTATAGATATTAGCTATCACAATAGGATTATAGTTAGGAACAAAAGAGTTTAAAGAAGTGTTTTATTTATCTGCTAATGCAACAGTAGAATTACACCTTGATGTGATTTTTAGAGTTAGATTCAACATATATAATATCATAATATATATAATTATTATTGAATGTGTTTAAGAGTGATTTATCAACACATCACGTCAACTTAAACTCTCCCACCTTTGACCCTTTTCCAGTAGTACTTCTCGGTCTTTCAGTTAGGTGAATTAACTTAGGAAACCTTACGGTGGTCGATGGTTGTGGGTGTGGAGCCGCATTGGATCTCACCAGTTAACGTCAAGTGAAATACAGCCTTACATTCTTCTACGGAGCAGATGGACGCTCTATTCAGCTGAAGGAGTCGATGATAACTGCAGGTCTCAATGGGGCTGGGCCCAGGACCCGCTACCCCACCACCCCTCGGTTCAGGTCAGCAAGCATCCAAACTGCCAAAGTGTCCTTGAGCAAGACACCGAGACACCTACCGAGTGTCCTGTAGCCGACCCTGAGGGGCAGTCATACCGACACACTGCTCTCCGTGGTACCCTCACCATATGGTGTGTGTGCGAGCATGTTTTTTTGCGAGTGGTGCATTCCTCCAGCAGACGAGCACCATTACAGCCAGTGACGGTATGTGATCGGCGGGTGAGTTCCTTCACAACATGGAAGGTCACGTTCAATTTAACAGAATCATAAAGTAAAAGCGCCATGGCAAAACTGGGCCGTGTTTTTCAAGTTAATATTGATTACATGCCCAAGAGACAGAGGATGACTACCTTTGAGCAGAGGATTTCAAAACAAGTGACCTGTACTGTCTCCTTATGTAATAAAAACTACTTTAGAGTAAGGTAGTTATATATTAAAATATCAGATAAAATATCAAAAGCAGTCTCATCCGAAATTACTAAGGACATTTTTAATTGTTTGAGATGAAAGTGAATTGACCCAGCTCTGCTTCAGAAGAAGAAGAAACAAAGCCTAGTAGGGCCCCGGAGAAACCTGACTAATGTGTTTTTTTGGGGGGCCAACATGGGAACTGACAGTAGGAGATGATTTAATTGTACACGGTTGCTGTGATAGACTGGTTGCTGTCTTAACATCCTCAAAAGAAAAGCTGTTGAAGTGACAGGGCGCTGCACCTCGCACCCAGCCAGACAACAACCAACCAGCGGGTCTTTTGAGTTACACGCATACTGTACCTATCAAAAGTGGATGGCTTCACTTGGGAATGATGGTTTTACAACTAGAGAGCCATATGCAACTCTGCAGGAAGGGGCCTGTCGCATTGTGGCAATAATTGGACAGAGAGGGGAGAGGAGGAGACGGAGATAGTGGGATGACACTTGAGAAATGAGATCTAACTCCATCCCAGCGCCAGTCCTGACAGCCAGAGTCCTCCACCTCCATTCTTCTCTCCTCTCTCTTTGTCCGTCTCCCTTTCACTCCCTCTGAGCCAAACCTGTTGCCCTTCACACTCCGTCTTGCCGGGGATGCCAGTCCTCTGTTCAGTGGCTGCTGTCTCTCTTTTATCTGTCCATCCATCCATCTCTGACGACTGTCCTCCTCGCTCCGCTCTCCTCTCCTCCCTGTCCCTCTCTATTGACAAGCCAGTTTTCTTCTCCTTCAATCATCTTGGCTCATAAAACTTGGGAAGGAGGGCTAGCGGGCTGTGTTTTCAGGGCTGGCTACACCGCTATGGGTGCACTGACTCGGACTAATGCTATTCGCGCCTCACATTTGCTCGCCAGGTCCCATGAAAAGGGACAGCCACGGCAGCCATTATGGGACACACAACAAAGGACCATCATTCATCAGGCAGCGGAGCAGTGAGGAGTGGCAGAATTTGGGCTCATCCTGCTAACGCTCAACGCTAGACGTCTCGTCAATGGGACTCGTAATCTTCCTTTTGCAAGTCTTTTCATTCCTGGAGCGTCATGACTTTATGTTGAAGAAGGCTGCTTGAGGAGTTGAGGAGTTTCGAGAAGATGCTGAAAAGTCAAAACTGTATCGTGGAACTTCATGGATCATTTCTCCTCCTCTGTTATTTGGGTTAGGTAGCCAGTCTAACATGCCAGCTGTACAACCTGTGCATGGTGTTGATGGTGTGTGTGTGTGTGTGTGTGTGTGTGTGTGTGCATCTGCGTGCCACTGAGAAAGACAGACGTGGACTGTGGCCCAGTGTCTGGTGGCTGTTAAGATTTATTGCCATTAGTCCCAGGTCACACAAGCCACTATTAATCTTCACCTTTCCTTGGCTGTTCCTTCACACAGGGCCAAAAGCTTTAGAGGCCTGTTGGCAGCACACAACAATACCCAGAATGCCGCGAGGCCTTGTCAGCCTGTCCTAATTTGTGGCCGTGGTCCTGGGGTTGAATTCAGACGACGCCGGCCGCTTGACCTGCTGTATTCTGTTGGCGGATTAGCAACATCTTTTAGTTCCAACGCAGGGCAGCGCAGCAATTACACAGCAGGAATGGCTAGCGCACACACGCACACACACACACACACACGGATAGATGTATGGATGGATGGATAGATGAATGGTTGGCTGGGGAGAGAAAGAGGAGAAGCAGGTGATGGGGCGGTAGGATGCTTTGAAGAGGGGTAACTCATAAAAGAAAGAGCGAGAGGAAAGGGGAACTGTTTCAGTGTGTTCATGTTTTTTGTACTTACACAGTGGGTATTCAGCCTGTATTGTATAGATGGAAACTAGCGCATCAAGGGGATCAGCACCAGCATATCTCATTAGAGATGGCACTGTACCCCATCGGGGTATCAAAAGGCAAAGTGGTATCAGAATGCTGACAGCTGCATGGCAAGCAGAGGTGAAAATGGCCTCCTGATCCATATCACATCACAGTGTCGTTCAGAGAGGGTGACAGCAGATGTACTGCTGTCTGGAAAATAGCTGAATGCACCGATCTTCTCCACCGGCTATCGGGGCTTTTAGTAAAGCAGCTGCTTCAGCAATGCTGCGACACTAACAAGAGAGTATTAGTAATAGTAGTAGTTGTAATAGTAGCAGCAGTAGGAGTAGTAGTCGTATTGCTATTTCGCTGGAATTGTAAAATTAGCAGAAGTGCAATTCCAGTAAAATAGCATTACGACTAAAAATCAGAAAAGGGTTTTAACCAATAATGCAACGTCAAATTGAAATGTGGCGCTCACACGAATTATACACACACATTTGCACAATTATAACATTATAGAATGAAAGAAGTAAATGCAACAGGTCAAGCAGAGATCTGGATTGGCAGTGCATCGCAGAATTTTACAATGCATACAAAGCCCTGGAGGATGGGAGTAGGGAAATTGGCAAACCTAACATGGTCCCCTGCCATCGTCCCTCTCTCCCTCCCTCTGTTTCACAACAGATGCTATGTACCATGAAGACACTGTCAGCTGCACAAGAATAGGCTGAAATTTGTCGACAATGACGGTGGGGACCGGAGGACAAAAAAAGCACGGGGACGAAAACAGAAGGAAAAAGGGAAAAAAAAAAACGTTCCCAAAGTCAGCATCTGAGCCGGCTAACAATGACGAGACAGAACCAGGGAGGAGGGCTGTGTGTGTGTGTATGCACAGACCTCTCTCCAGGAATAGGACCTATCGCTATGGAAACACTCCCATACCCCTCCCCACCATTACTATTATGGTATACACACACACACACACACACTTGTCAGCTGCAGCCCAGGCGCTGTCTGAGCCCAGATGGTGGTGCACTGCATAACTCACTTATCTGTCTTTG
>CABFOQ010031882.1:0-12161 GCA_900660455.1 Gephyroberyx darwinii
TCGTCTCCCCTCCTTTCTCCCTCTCCCTCTGTCTGTTTCCCCATTGACGGATGGGCTGCGACACACAGTGAGCCAAGAGGGCCCCGATAACAAGGCCTTCATATCGAGTTGCTCCGCTATTGGGATGCAGAGAGGTATCAGGATCTTTTGGCTCTCTTGTTGGAGTTTGTCACTGTCTTAGATTCGCGGCACGATGCCGGGAGGAGGGCAACGGAGGGACGAGAAGAAGGGAGAGAGCAGAGGGATGGGGAGGAGGGACACTTAAGACAAAATAAAGCAACTCGAGTGGTGCTGAGGCAGCATTTCGGGGCTCAAGAGATGATCCTGCAGAGGCACAGGGGAAAAAAAAGTTGAGGGCTTTTACAAAGTCTCATTTCTGTCGCAGGTGAAGAGACATGCTGTGTTTTATGTGCTCCTTCAAAATTGTGGGTGGGTGGCAAGACAGGGTAGAGGATAAATATCACATTCAGTCGTAAAATGAAAAATCTTGAATTACTTATTCATGGGTTCTAGAGGAAAGGAAGAGGAAAGAAAGTGAAAGGACTGAGGAGAGGAGGGAAGAGGAGGATCTCTTGACGATAATGCAGGAAACCTCCGCCATTTGTCAGCTGTTGCAGTGGAAGTGATTTTCCTCTAAAGTGAACGCAACTGACCTTTGTTGTACGTGTCCCCTAAGTCCACGTCAGGGACGTCGATCGATGTCTTGAGCGGCGAAACCGGGAGCGCCGAGGCTAAAGAGGAGACATCCACGATGGAAACCGGTTTCTCAAGAGATGTTTACACGTGCGTGTGAGCGTTTGAGTTCACGAACTTGGTGAAAGATGCTGCGACGTAACCGGGTTGTCGCCACTTGGAAATCAAGGTCTCGTTTTTCAAAGCCTAACTTTGCGGCCGCTGCGTTTGCTTTGATGGCGGCGGCGCCTCACTAGAGAAGCGTAGATCATCCAGAATTGCTTTATGGACGTAATGGCGGCTTTGTTCCTTGAGAAGGCACATTTAAAGGGGATTAGCTGTGTGCAGACAGGATCCCCCTCCTCCAGCCCTTTGATGCTTAATGATGGGCGGGTGTTTGGATTGATCTGGCACTGTGTGGGCCAGATGAAAGGGGAGTTTTAGGCAGGGATCTGGTGCTTTCCTCTAGAGGTCTCTACTCCCTCCTCCACCCATCCATCCACGTCTCCGCTGTGGATCTACCTTTCACTCTTGATGCCTGCACGTTTGTCCTCTCCCAGGCCCTCGCTTCACGCCTTTACCCCATCCATCATCCCTCCACCCCGCGTCCACGCATCCGTTCAGCCCGGCCACTCCGACGCACCGCCTCGACCGATTCATCGAAATACTTAATACTCATTAAGAACGTTATTAACTTTAATGTCTCTGAGCGCTCGCTATATGTTGACAGAAGAGCTCATTTATTGGTTGCTTCCCCTCCCATCTCCCGGCTTGCTCTTTTCTTATCCACCCATCCTCCCACCCGCCACCTCCCTTCTTCCTCACCCCATCTCTTCTTCCAGTCTCGTTTTAAATAAAACATCTCAGGAATTTCCTCATTCAATTAGACGTTCAGGTCACGTGCAAGCTCTTCTTACTCTCTCTCTCCACCATTCTCTTGATCCTCCTCTCTCTCCGGGGTGTTAGATGTTTCTAATCCATCAATTAAGGATATCAGTGGATCGCTTCTCTGCCCCATTAGGGTCCGTGTCATCATATGACTAAGTATATAACCCCACTGCTCGCCTGAGCCCTCACTGATATCAAACCCAATCTGCTCGTCTCGTGCTCTCTCTTTCCTTGCTTCACACCCCGGCATGCTGCGCGAGGATGTCTTCAGGGATCTGTCATACATGTCAATGTTCACAGCGCGTCGATGTGAGAAGGGTTTTTTTCAAACCCCGAGTTGTTAGAACATGATTTGAAGTTGTAGGTCTGCATGTGTTCAGTCTAACTGTTGGGAGAAGTACAGCAAGTATTTCTTTTTCACACAACATAGAGAGAGAGAGAAAGCAAGGTAGAGCTAGCATTGGGAAGTGATAAAGATTTTCTTTCAGGTGGATTGAAATTGTTCAAAGAGGAACATGAGCACCTTTCGGGGTAATTCACTACGTCCTACCTCTCTTTTTTTTGTAAGATTACTTTTTGGAATTGTTGTCTTTATTTAATAGTTAGCAGCAAAGAGAGACAGGAAGTAGAAGAGGTCTAAAAGGTCTCTGGCTACCTAGCAAAAAAACATCCAATCTTATCCATTTGTTAGTGCAGAGCAAAAAAAAACCCCAGCTCATCATGAAATCAATTACAGAGCCCGGACTAATAAGGCACGTTGTCCGTGTTTGTGCTCTTTTAACTCAAAGAAAACCGTAAAGGTATGTAAAGGTGTAAGGATTTCAATCCTCCAGTGTTATTTTAAGGTGCTGTTCATTTGTCGAGCACGTGAGCTAGCGCAATTACCAATGCAGATGTCTGTTCAACATCCCCGGTGATTGCAGGATCACACAGTTACAAATAATGAGGTCTTGTTTACTAGAGGGTACAGGCAAAAGTCTTTGATTCCAACAAAAGCTGCCCTCTCTGAGAATACACGGCGCAACCAAAGGTGAAATAGATGGATTTGTAAAACACGCCGGGTAATAAGGAAGCATCATTCTCATTTAGATAAGTTTGATGGTAAGGCTTCTAAGACGGAGGCTTGACAGACTGTGGAAGAAAGATAGAGGCGTGGGATTCATCTGGGTGAACAAAGAGCTGTTTGTTGTATTATGGCCGCAACAAAAAAAAAGAGTAATGTGGCGTCGAGTTTGAACAGACGCAATTTGCGAAGACGTTTGTGATTGAAGTTAGCAGCCCCTAACTACCACCCAGATCACACACAAACAAAGGCCGTCGTGCTCTCAGAAATCTTAAAACCTATAAACTTTCCCGGGGGAACGGAGCACAAAGCATTCCGCTTGCTCTCGAGAAGAGGCCATCAATATTTCACGGCCTTCGCCCCGGCACCTAGGTGAGCGTGCCAGCCCGGCAGACTGTGTGCTAATTGAAAAGGAAAGGGCTACACTGATTGTGCGAGGCCGTTCCTTTGAAGTGGGCCTCCTTCATTTTAAATGTTTAAGCGGCGGCTGTCTGAGTCGCCACCGCTTAAGAATAATAGCGGGAGAAGCCCGGCCGCCCGAGCGAAGGTACGCCGCTTTGTGGTGCTCGGCGGAAAGAAACGAGAACTTCAGCTCAGGTTTTCTCAGGGAGGAAAGTTGAAATGAAATAATTCATTAGAAGCTGTATTCTTGGAACACGCCATCTACGGGGACAGATTAGGTTAATGACATGTAGTGTAAATGGGTGATTATGGAGCGGAGAGTGGGGGTGGGGAGGAGGGGGGGTCACTTGGCGTTCGGCACCCGGGGGTGGCGGTACGGCCCCTCTGGGTAAGATCCACACTCATGCGGTCAGATGGAAAGAATGACAAAAAAAGTGCGGCTGTAGAAGACAGAAGGATATAAAGTAAAGCAGATAAAGACGGTCGGATATCTCGACAATCCAAGACTGTCCATGTAAATAAAATGATTTATCACATGAGCTGAATTAAGGATTTTTCAGATTTACTGTATCCTTGTAACAACTTAGTCCGATAGTTTCAAATTGAAGTGAAGGCTGTCACCTCCTACTCCCTTTCCACACACACACACACATAGACCACCCCCACCGTGCAGCAGCAAACCTCTAATCAGGAGGGACTGGCTGCTTACTGCCACTGTGGCTGCATGCACCTCCATTTTCTCCTCTGCTCTGCTCCTCTTCCTGCATGCTGAAGCCCTATCAAGATCTGCTGGCACCGTGCCAGCTTCCCCTCCGAGACAGAGCGTAGAACTGGGAGCTCTCTATCTTCTGTCTCTATTTCCTCTTTCTCTGTGTCTCTTTCTCTTCCCCCCCCTCTTTCTCTCCAGCTTCCCTCTCTCTCATCTGCTCACCAGCTGTTTTTTCCTCTATCCTGCTGCAGTACATTGTCCTCCACTCCTCCCTCGGTCCTATTATTCCATACGTGTTTTCAGGAGTTTTCATTTTCCTCCCGTCACACACACACACACACACAGAGATGTGCTGATGAGGACAGGGAAAGGAGAGAGATATGGTGAGAGGTGAGTTGAGGAACATTTAGTTGCTGATAAAGAAGAAACAAGTTGAAGTGAAGTGGGGGAGGAGGAGAAACAGCCAGGTGAGAGGAGGGAGGGGGGGGCATGCTTCTTTTTCTCCCCAGCAGAGGTAGCGGGCTGAGTTGCCAGAACCGTAGAGAGTGTAGTCTTTAGAGGCTCTTTTTTGAAGTTGAGCCCAAGGATTACCATGGTTGCCTCCTCAGCAGCAGCAAACCTGCGTCTGATTCCTGAGAGAGAGAGGGAGTGTGTGAGTGTGTGTTTGGGGGGGGGTTGTGAAGCAAAAACCCTTGGGAAATGGCGAACACATGCAGTGGAAACCAACCACTGTTTGATGACAAAAGCAGGAGGAGAAAGATACACACAAAAAAAGAAGGCAGAAGTGTGTGTGTGTGTGTGTGAAACCACCACGTTTGTGTATGTGAACCTGCTGACGGACGCTTACGAGGTGGCCGTGTTCTTCCATGATCCATGAGTCATCCATTCATTCTTTGATAAGCGTCGCCCCAGCGAGTCCAGGTGAGCGTTTCGCATCCCCGACTCGCGTCGGATATCTTTATCTCGACTTCATGAGCCTTTCGCCGCGGAGATATATCGACTGTAATAAACAAACAGAGGAATAGCCACCCAAATACGTCACCGACCCGCGTCTGAATAGATGTTTCAGTCAAGCTGTATGTGTGTGGGTGTGCGGGAGGGAGTGGACAGGGGTTATTTAGCCACATCACTTTCCATCCATCAGATGCAGAGAGAGGGATGGAGGGAGATGGAGATCGTTTGACAGCGAGACCGAGGGGAAGAGGACGGAGAAGCACCTGAGAGATTAAAATCATCCATACTCCCGGCAACCCCGCGACACAAAACAAAGCGTTATGGGCTGGAGGAGGCCATGCGTGGCAGGGTGTAGGGGTGGACGGAGGGAGGAGGGTGGAGGACTGTCCTAGAACAGCCGTAACTCAAGAGGGGATGAGAGAGCATCAGGCTCTGGCGAGAAACTCGACAGGAGAGGGCAGGATCAATAGGAGCTTGTGCTTTTATTTCTTATATTTTTGTTGATAATATTGCTATTAATTGATATGTGTTAAGTTATTACTAGTTAATGTTAGCTTAATTGATATACTTTACCGCTTTGGCAGCGCAGGTTGCTTTCCTGCCACGGCATTACAAGCTAATGAATTGAACTGTGCGTGAAAGAAAGAGAGGCAGTGAGGAGAGAGAGAGAAAGTCATCCTGTAAGAAGAGCACATCGCATACTGAGCCGACTCCTCCATCCGCTGACTTGGAAATGAGTCAGACCTACCCTGCTTGACCGATAAAGTCTGCAGCAAGTCTTAAACTGTTTCTCCTTGTTTAACACCGAGGCAGAATGTGTTGGGTCATAACAATGAGGCGGTAAAGATGTTTTAACTACTTCCCTTGTGGAGCTCACACAGTGAGTTTCCTCCTCACGCCAGCAGAGGGGGGTAATAATACACCCAAGATGCAGCAGGCTGAGCTCTGCTTTACAGCTCTCTCTTTCCAAAAAAAGAGCGAAGAAAGAAAGCATCCTTGTAATAAAGTGAAAAATAAACACGCACGCCCTGTGTTCTGCTAAGCTTTTGCTCTCTGTGGCAGAGAATGGCGACTTTTACGGTTTCTTTTCGTGCTGTTTATTGTTAGAGTTGTTTGTTTTGCCTGTGTTAGCTCCACTATTGACTTTACCTACCAACAAGAGGGCGCATTAGTCATTAAGCCAGCAAGACATCAAGGGGGGGTGCGGGGCTTTTTCCCAATTTAAAGCTTTTCAAAGGCGAGGTGGGAACGGGATAATCCAGTAAAAAAAAACCACACGCCTCACACAGGGGCTGCCAGGACCTACACTGACTTCTCACTCAGCGGTGTGTACAGCATGTGAAGGGGGAGGGCAGAGTCCTTAGTGCATTTACAGAGTGATTGGAGTGCATTACACCAACAACACATGAGAGCTGCAGGCGGAGCAGCGCTGACATGCAGGATTATGTGCTACTCAATCTCACACCACATCCATAGACATTCACTTTGACTGTCACAGCGGTGGTATTGTTAGGGTTGAAAAAAAACCCACTTCATGTACTTAGTATGTATTAGGTTTTATTATTGAAGTTGCATCCAGCAGACAATCAGTCTACTATGTTACTTGTGACATGTTACAAAGCTGCGGTGACATAGTGGCGATAGCATAGACCAGGGGCCAAACTTTTCCCTGCCAAGGTCTTCTCAGGTTGTGTTGACATTATTCTTTTTATACCTTTTCTTTTTTATAGAAAAAGCACTGCTTCAACTGAACCACACAACATAAAATTTGTTTCCATAACAACCGGCTGCCAGTATCAGCAAACAGCCAATACTTCCCTCTATTTTCTTTCTGGTTGGTTTTTGGTGTTGTTGTCACGAACTGTCAGCTGCCTCTGTGTACCGTGAAACCCCGCCTCTCATCTGCTGCGATTGGTCAGCTCACACACACAAAAAAGCGGTCAGCGGGTATGTGAGCTCTTCTGAAAGGTTCAGCTTTTCTCAACTTTCAAAAGCGCTCCACTCTGCCTAAAAAAGAAGCGAGGCATAGCAGTTTTTCCAAGTTGCTTCCACCCACCCACCATTGGCTTTAATGTGAAAATAAAAGCAGAATAGTGTGACCACAGCCTATGTTGAGACGTTTAAACCCCATTTGATAAAGGTGATGTCCCAGGAAACCTAATCTGAAAATCATTTTTTGTCAGCCTATACAGTGGAGGGAGTGAAACCTCTGATTAGAAGAGTCATTCTTACATATTTTCTCATTGTGGAAACATCAATGAATGAAAACTAATAATACTAATCTTCAATTTGCTCCTCCTGGGCCCCTCTCAAAGACCCCTGGGGTTCCTGGTTCCTACTGACTTTGTCCACCATGCCACTTGATACTGATAGCATTAGCTATAGAGTACAATGCAGGACACATTCAAGATCAAGAATACGACACAGGATATGAATGAGGCAGGCACAAAGACATAACATTCGCTCAAAGCGCACTTGGAAACACGCACTGCGTGTGGGACAAAACCACCTATTTCCGCTGAGAGTGCATTCACTTTTCATGGCAATGTGCAGCGTATGCATACAGTGACACAATACCTGCAGCAGCTACACTCCATTTTAGTCAATTTAGTCATTTGAGGCAATCCACTTAAATGTTGTTTAAATGAACTCAGAGTATGTGTTCACTGTGTGGAACACAGCACATCAAATTAGGAGGACAGGGATCAATTATGTATGACACGTTGCATTTAGACCCACCTTTATCCCAGAGCACCAAACAGACACACGAAACACGGCCATTTAATTCATTGTTGTGCATGTCCAATTGTTGCTGTGTAAATGCTATTCCCTAAGCACATGGAGACAATAAACAGCAGTTAGCATGCTATGTGACATGGTCACCAGCCAATTCATGAAGCACTACAGAGGGGTGACGGAGCATTATTGTGAAAAATGACAAACGCATAACCTGTAAATATTTCACCTCCCTGTGGTATTTCTGCCACGCTGAACTCTCAAAACCATCAAGCCGCCCGTGTATGGACGCTCTGGCACCCATTTCTATTTTTGAACTGATATACTGATATCATATATGAGGACGCCATCACCCCTCCCCTACACACACACACACACTGAAACAGACAGAAGCTAGTTATCTCACGAAACTCCATCTTCTCATTCTCGCCTCGCCACTCTTTCCCTTCGTGAAATCAATTATGCTTATGAGTTGCGCTGCGGCGGTGAAACGTATATAGTTTATGGTTCTGTGATCAGGTTACCAGGTGCGCGTTACATTCTGGCGATAATATTGGTGCGTTAATTAGCATTAGCACACAGCACATCTTGATCATGTAGGAGTGTTGTTTTCATTCCCCCTGTATGGGATGGGGGATGAGGAGGAAGCTGGTGCGTAGCCGTGGGATACGAGGTAATTAACTTATCTAACAGAGACATGTTGGTGAGGCTCCCAATCCATGGAAAATTGGTTTAGGCATTCTTTTTATGCCCCATATAGGCAACTGGAGCTGTTTGAAACAACATCACTGTAATGGTGACAATGTAAGGTTGTAAGACTAAAATAGATATTCATTAACCGGCAGTCTCTCTGCTAATGTGGATACAATGAGAGGAAAAAAAAAGAGTGGGTTGCTGTCTCAAATACATTATGAATATGTGGTATTTTTGTTAATTAATTGAACTTTTTTAAATGTTGATTAACGCCTCTGTACAGAGGCAAAATAGTCGGCGTATCTGACACCAGCAACAGCATCAAGCATTTAAGTGAATGCGCTCACTCTGCTACAGAGTAGTGCTGCAGCTCTGCATCAAATTCACATCGGTGCACTCCACAACTACTGTGGGAGGTTGTAAACAGTGAACCCGGTCCATAGGGGGGGTACCAGAGTATGATGAATGTATTGGCACAGCCGACTCTGTGTTTCCCTTGTTCTCTCCAGTCATTCGGAACATGAAGCACTCGCTGGTGTTCCCTGTGACTTTGCTCCAGCGGATGTAGGTATATGCCGCCAGCGAGTTCCAGCCACCAAAGGAATTCCCACTAGAAGCCCAGGCCATGGCAACTCACATTCCCTCAAGGTTTCCTCTCCCCCAGCATTCATACCGCCAATAAAAACTAGCACATAAAACATCTCCTAAGGACCCAAGCCAAAGGAATTTGTGGTGGTGGGGTGGCCTACAGCACAGAGTGTCCCATAACAGAGAGGTTTGAGCTTGAGGTTTGAAGCGATGCTTCCTGTTGAAGTGTTCTTGTGCGAGACACTGAACCCCCATCTGCACACTCATGGTACGTAGCTCTGGAGAAGAGGTAAATATCTCAAATAAAAATGCATTTTCAGAGGACACGGAGCAGCACTCCAGTAAACGATACATCACGCTTAACAAACCAAAGGTTGACAGCTGCAGGGAGCTAGGACAATATTCTAGCAACTGGCAATTAAAAAGAGTGAACGGTTACAATGAGCTCAGGTAAAAATGTAGCGCCGAGGGCATCCAGCTGGCTTTTGTGAGACGTTTTGTTGTCCCAAGCCTCTCATTTGTGTCTCTTTCCAGTGATGGAGTCACAGGAGTGAAGCACCCCAAGGCTAAAGCAAGGTCTGGCATAAGATAGAGGGGACTCATTCCCTTAATTGTAATTAACTGTCGCTGTTTTTTTTCCTCCTCACTCTTTAGAAAATTAAAGAAGCTTAAAAGGGCGCATGCTCCTCAATCTTCCACACCTGCTGACAGGTGCAGTTGCTATGGAGGTTTGGTAACCAATGTATTTTTTCACACACATTTTATCACGTTGGGATCTCATTCTGTGCTGGATATTAGAGTGGTTAAAATTTCAGTCTCAGGAAGTATTTTCATGCTGTATCACAAGCTGTGTGCCCACTTGAGTTTCTCCTCCAACTCTGCTTTGCTCCACTCTGGTTATTCCTATTGTGTTTCTTAATAGATATCCTGTGGTACACTGGCGTACCTTGGGATAAGCTCGGGCATGAATTGAGATATTGTTAACATGCACAGGAATTATTCTAAATTGACTAACAGTTGCGAGAAAAAGTTTGTGAACCCTTTTGAATAACCTGCATGCCTGCATAAATGGCTCCTAAAATATGGTAGAAATAAAATATTTAGTTATCTAAGTTCTAACAATATATTACAAATTAGATTTAACAAATAACACATTAAAAAATGTACTTTTACACGTATTTCATGTTTACATTTTTTGTTCAAACGTTACAGTTGTTAACAATATGTTCAATAAAGACATGTAAAAGTACATTTTTGTGTTATTTGTTAAATCACATTGTGTTTATCTATTTTTATGATGAGGATCAGATCATATTTTAGGAGCCATTTCTACAGGAATGCAGTTAATTCAAAAGGGTTCACAAACTTTTTTTTCTCACAACTGTTTATTGGTATGAAATATTTAACTGCCACTTGTTTTTTGTTTCGATTTTTTCATTGTGCTCTGTGGTTTAATAATATATCATACGAGGCTTTACATGATATTTCCAAACAAAGGTTTAGAACCACAGCTGCGCACCAAAGTACATACTTACTTTCCCAGCTGTCATCTGTAATCAAACTCAACGGTGTCATGTGAAAATGCTGGACCTGATAGACTGGTAGTCTTTCAATGTTTGGCAGCTCTTCATGTTACAGACAGGCAGTGTAGGAGGCGGATGGACACCCATGCTGCTTTGCAATCTGAGCAGGATTTCCATCTGACCGCACACGTTAACCCTGGATTACTCGACATCTTCTTGGTCATGTTCAGATTTTCTAGACACACCGCCACACCATTCAACTATTCATGCCTCGCTTGTGGAGAAAAGCAGGGCCCAATAATCCATACCGCTGCAGTAAACTAAGTACAGTAATGCTTTGGTGAGCAAAAATCGGTGTGTAGGACCTTCATTGTGTTTTAAATGAAGACTAACGCTAATAGTAACTTTCACTGCCAGTCACTTCTGAAATAAACATGTCCTCCATGATAGGCTTCATTCATTACCACAGTTTCTTCTACCTCTGGGTTTGCAGTTAATCAGAGCCCTCATTTTCTAACAATCAGGGGGAAGCCCAGTTCATTAAATCCTTTAATTGGACACTGGATATTTCAGCTCATTTCCCATTTTGTCTACCAGATGGCAAAAAAAAGTTCAATTTGGTAACCACCACCTCGTAGCTTAAAACTTCTGTTTTTTAATACGCCACAGTGTGAAATCTTACTGTCTGATTTCATAAGATAAACACAGTTGTGTTGGGAAGATGATTTGGAGTTTACCAACCTCAGTGTCTGCCATGTGTCTTCACTGTTGCAACTCTCTCTTAAGCTTCGAGTTTTTTAATGATGATAACATTCAAGACAAGATTTTGAGAGGAATTACTGACGACCATGAGCTACTGTGTATAGTTTTCTCACCTGTTGATGAGCCGTCATTTCCAATACAAGGTTACCCAAAGAAAGTTGAGGCAGTGACTTCTCCTCACCCAGATGCCACACTCTTCTCGCCACTTTTAAGTGAATTGTGCTCTTGTGTGTAGCCACAAACAAAAGAGGTACCCTGTTGGTGAAAAAAACAAAAGAAGTACCAAGTGAGGCCTTGGTGAATGGCAGACATTGTTTCAGGCCATTGTTAAATGGGGACAGTAAGATGAACATGAAACACCTCGGTGGTCAGAAAGCTATTCATTTCTTTAATTGCCTAAATATGACCATTACCACACATTCTATGACATTATATTTCTTTGTACACAAACCTAATTATTGTATCATAAAGGTCACAAAAGAAGTGATCAGGCTTCCCCTGTTACAAATAAACACGTCAGACGATTTTCACTGTAAGAGAAATGGAGACACTTCATTAAGTCTGCAATAATTCCTCTGATTAAATTTCTCTGTACCATTAAATTAATGAAGCACACTTCCAAAGATAATTGAAAAGCACGCACATCAAACTAATACACATGTCAGTAATTAAATTGATAAAGGGAATTAATTAACTATAATTTCTAATAACGTTTTCAAGCTTTAGTTTGTCTCAAAATACACCGGAAATCAACTAGTGAGCATCCCTCTATTACACAACATCTATACGATATGAAAACACATTACATTGCCGTAATGAGCTATTAGACTACTATACTAGATAAAGTATATATATGAGAGGGAAGTATGGCAGAATAGAGAGGAGACAAGATGACACAACTAAATAATTATCAGTAGTAGGTAGATAACTTATTGATCTTTTACCTCAGCACTGGTTCTGCTCTTAGATTCTTGTTTAGGAAGGAAATGCACTTGTGATTTCTGGTGACTAGTAGTTCTCTTGCTTACCTATGTTGAATGCACTTATTGTAAGTCGCTTTGGATAAAAGCGTCTGCTAAATGACTGTAATGTAGTGTAATGTAATGTAAACCTTTGGCTGTTAGTTGTGTTGAGCATTTAGCAATGAGCCTGGAGAGGACGCCCTTCAAAA
>CABFOQ010031889.1:344-14056 GCA_900660455.1 Gephyroberyx darwinii
AGACCAATTGTGGTAAAGTTGACAGCAGGAGGGAGTCTCTTCGAGTTGTCAGCTCCACTGGCTAGGTTGGTAGTGGAGGATAACCTTCCTATAGATAAAACTAGATATTTTATGGCATAGTCAGGTCACTGATCTGCTGATACACTAGAGGTCAGGTTAGCCATTGAATGGCCCCTCCATAGTTGCAGGAGTGTGAGCATTGGGCTGCTGCTCCCAATAGGGCTTCAATCACAGGAGAGATTATGACTAAACCTCATGAATCACAGGGAGGATGAGCAGCCGTCAAAGCAGCGGCTCACAGAAAAGGAGGACACTTAATCCAGCAGCCTGTTGCACCAGTTAAACATGAGCTCGTATGGTAGTCCAGGTTTACACATTACTGCATTTTTACAGTTACATCACCTGATGACACTGATGTTGCCTAGATAGTTAGATCTAGTTGCATACATAGATGTCTGTGGTTGTCTGTTGGGCATGGAAGACCACAAATTAATTTACAATTTGGACTAGATAACGTACCTATATTTTGACATTTGGTGATGTTTTTCTCGTTAGCTAATATTTACTTAGACTACTGTTAATTGGGGCACGGAAATTTTATTGGCTGCTTTTTTATTATTTTATTATATACATTTCAGATAAAAACACAGTATTTACAATTTTATATATTATGTACTACCACAAGAAAACATAGTTTAAATCGTTTTTATATCTCACAAATATAAATTTAAAAATTCAAATTGCATCCCTCTCCATCATCTATCACCACAAACCCACTGCCCTTGACAAAATATTTCTTTCCTTAAATACTTACTTACCTAACTGCATTAAATATGTATTCTTCCTCAACATCGATTCAAACAGCACCCATACATTGAATAAATGAATGTTCACAATTTTACTTTTATTATAATTTTAAATTAATAATTTTAATTTTAAATGATTTTATTTTCCATTCTTTATCCTAGATAATATTTTCTTTTTTATCACATTCTTTAATCACATTCTATACTATTATACTTAACTTTCAGATTGTTCCGTATCATTTTAACATCTATATCTTTAAATATACGCCATACTTTTTCAGCAGTTGGTGATTTCATTTCCTTTTATAATAATAACCAATATATCCTTGTAGTATTAATACAATACTCCCCCTTTTCCCTAAATAAACAATTCTGGTAAATCAAAAACTCCTTCCCTTACTGCCTCGCTCTCAATCCTCTTTATATTATATTGTCGTATATTATGTCTTTTATTTGTCTGAGTCCTGCCAATATGAACATGAACACTGGACAACATTCTGCCTTTCATATTTATTTTTGGATTCAGAAAAATAGGTTGCCTTATCAGTTGAACTTTTAGTTGGTGGTGCCCGGTTAAGATATACCTTAAATCTCCATGGTGAAATTAAGACTCAGTGTCAAGCTAACTAGTTTCAACGCACGTTCAGCTGGTGCAACAGGCTGCAGGTGGTTCATCTCATCTATCGTGATGTGGCAATAACTTGGCTATTTGTCACAGAATGATGTCCTGATCTTTTCAAAACACATGTCAAAGCAGGGATCATTACTTGGCTCATATTTGCCTCAGACATATTTACTGTCCTATTTAACATTTCACATGGGCCATTGATGCCAAAAAGACCAGTGGGCGTGCATCGGATTTATCTTCATCCCGTTCCAGAAAACCCTCGTCTTTGGCTTGTTTTCAATTACTTCTGTATTGAAAAGCGCTCACGTTGGCTCGGTTCGTATTATCCCACACCCTAAATCAACATCGATAGGTTAGTCAAGACTCCAAAATACGATTCTGTTGACAATAAAATAATCCTACCACTTGAGGAGAGCTCATAATTCCCCGTCATTGCCGTGAGAGGAAAACAAATGGCATGCATCGGGATTACAAATGTCTTCTCGCTTTTCTGCTGGGTTTTCATGTTGACATAAATTGATCCTTTCACAGTACATTAACTCCCTATATCACCGCACACAAGAACAACTACTTCACTCCTCTTTCCTCTCCACAAACCCAAGGAAAAAAAACGTTGCGCTCAAGGCCTTTTGGCAATTCTACAAAAATACTTAATGGCCTAATACCTAAAGGCCTAGGGAACAGCGCCCATTATGAACAATGGAGGGTAGACAAAGACAAATCTTAATTCTCTTTTAAAGAATTATTTTGGGCAATTTTGCCTTGGTTGCACAGTGGAGAGAGACAGGAAAGATAGGGGATGACATGCAACAAGGGTCCCAGGCCAGATCCAAACCTGGGACAGTCACATGCACCTCAGACCGCTGAGCTAACCTTTCTAACCATTCGAACCCATGGTCTAATCCTAAACTAACGTTAACAGTTACCCTAATCTAAACTTAATCCTAATCCGTAATCCTAATCTAACCCCTTACAGACTAAAAAACTCACAAGAATAAAAGTACAGGACACACACACAGAATATGTACCCATTTCGCTTCTTTCTCATAGAAAGGGGAGAAAGTTTGTTTCCATCCACATAACATATTTCAAGAGGCTCTTATGCAACACACCTGCATGCCGGTTCCTTCAGCCTAACAATGTACAATAGTCAGGACCGGTTCTCTAGCTCCGCGCGGCTTACTGTGAGCTGCCACAGCGAATAAAAAATGTAAGCACTCACAAGCTGCTCAAGAAAACGGGCTTTTTCAGGGGACTATTTATTACCTATCATCGATCATTACATATAAAATCGTCTGAAAAGTTACTTTCGGTCGAGTAAATGACTCGTAGCAGGGGGGCTACTTGGCCGGGCTCTGAATAAGCATTAGGTCATTCTCACAATGTCTGCCTTGTAGGGTTTAGCTGAGCGGTTTTCACGACTGTTTTGGACGTCATTGTACGGACGCGTTCAGACCCGAGTGTGGCTGTTGGTAGTGGTAATCCTCCAGCACCTCCTTTTATTTTTATTTAGTCTCCATCTTTGGTGCTCAGCGTTCATCACTGTGGTGTTTCTGCACTGCACTTCCCAGAAATCACCTGTCAATCAAACAGTGTGTCCAGTACGTCTTTCTCCTTGGATTTTCTGTTGATGGAGTTTGAGTTACTGTAGGTGGCGCTCTTTTCTTTGTCTGTTCAGTCACGGTGGCTATCGCTGCTCATGCTAACTACCCGGTTCTTCTTCTGTTTATTCCAAACAAACCGGAAACGCATCACTTGGGTAAAACAAATGTAAAAGCTTTCATGAACTGGTTAAAGGTTGATAGAGAGTAGTCACTGATTATTACTTCAACTAAACTGCAAAACTTCAAATACTAAAAACACATATTTGGATTACAGGAAAGGTTGAAGCCTACAGCGTCACGGCTCTGACACAGCAACAATAATAGCAACTGATTTCTATCTCTGGACCCGCCTGACATTTGGGGTTCATTTCAGGCTGGGACGCGGGGCACAGAGAGAGAGAGCATCCTGCCCTCTGAAAAGTCAAGGAGATCCACAAAAAGGCAAGAGCGTGCGTCAGTGCGGGGACACCGTTATTCCCCCGGCTGGAAAGCAAACCCGAGAGCGGGTCTGCTAAACGCAGGGGAGCTGTGAAGAGACAAACCACAGTGGTCGCTGGGCACCGATAAAGCCGCTGGTCCTCCCTGCCTCGGACCCACAGATTAGTCTGACTGCGGCAGTGTGGTGTCCCTCCACTATGACTCTCAGTCTGCTGTGTTATTATAGCATTATCCAATCAGCCCTGTCTGGCCCAGAGGGATTACCCCCTCACCCCCCTTTTTTTTACACAGCTTGTTCAACTCCCCCCACATCACAGGAGGTCACCATGTGAGACAAGCTAACAGGGTGTAATGTAGACTTACAGTAGGTTAATGAGGGTGCCGCGCGAGGTTTCGGGTACTTTCCACTGGCGAGATATGTCACTAATGACAAGTTAGCGAAAGCAATCCTAATCCCCTAATAAGCCCTTTATGAAGAAATAAATACTTGTGGTAGAAGTATTGATTTGTAGCACCCATTTATGAAACATAAGACAAAACGTATTTTCAAAAACTGCCAATTCCCTGCCCCGGGGCTATGAATAGCGAAGGACTCAAAATAGCATGGAAAGGACATGTGCATGTTTGAATATAAATCTAGCAGTTTGCAGCAGCCTGGTTTTCCGTCATCCCAGCCTCTTGTCTACCACCCACACCGGTTGCATGTCACTTGTCACATCTGGAGCCAAGACATTTCCATATTTTCTCAAGCAATTAAAACCGAAAATCCTAAAAACATAATTCCCGTTGTCGGCGAATTTACAGGAGAAAGCGCGCGGGGAGCTGAAGACTTGTTCCAAAACATATGCACTTTATCAGCCCGGTTCCTTATAATTCTTTTAAAAGATTTCATATATTCTGATTCAAACTTTCTCAGAGCAGTATTTACTGTGCATGTGTGATGAGCTGTTTTTCTTGCGGCCGGTTTACAGCAGTTTCCATGTGCAAAGGTGTCCTTAGAGATTAGGCTCGCGTAAGAATCTGTAATTCCAGCCTCTCTCCTCCACCGTTTGGCTGCAGCAACATGGGGACAGCCAAGCAGGGGTTGTGCTTGCGGAGGACGGCGCCAGTGAAAATTTGAGTTTTCCAGTTAAAAACAAGGACTTTGAAGGCCACTAATGAAGCCCTCTCATTGCACAGATGTAGGTAATTGGGACCCCCCCGCCCCCCACTCCCAAAAAAACCCCCAGAAATATGCACATAGTTGAGGAGGAAAGCTGCGTCAAAGCCAAGATGTGAGTAGGTCCCGATCATAGGAGCCCTACTGATGTCAATATCACAGATTAATCCATTACTCTAAGTGAGGCGCTGTGGACAGCAGAGCGAGGCAGGGAAAAGCAGCATGCGAGCCAATAAAATGTATAACTCTACTGTGCTGGAGCCGTCTGCCTGGCTTCAGTTGAAACGCCTTCAGTTAGATTCAATTTCCAAGTTGACTTTCCGCCACACAAAGCAAATCAGACAGATCACGCAACTATAAATAGCCCTATAAAATACCACTTACTAATAACAGACACCAAGTAGCCATATGTTGGCATTAGTATCAGACTGTGTGTACGTACAGTGTATGCGTGTGTGTGTGTGTGTAAGTCTAAAGAAAGCAGCGTGTGCCTAGACTTTGTTTCCATGTGTTGCGTTAAGCTGCATCGTCACTGGTGAGTTGAAGTTCATTAGCAAAAATGAACTCGGTAACTCAATATTAAAAGGCATATGAAACCTAATACTGGGATTTCTTTTACTTCGTGTTCTGGGGCATGAGGAATTACACACACATAGACTGGATGCTGCAACATCAAGAAAAGCTGTCAAATATTTGCTTGCTTTCTTCCTTACCCTCGATCTAGGTTTCATCAGCTTGAAACTGATTTCACCCGCTGAATTCACATGATTGCACTGATTTATTTCATTTAATTAGCCTGATATTGTATTGAGTAAAGATATATTTAGTTGCATCAGGCTTATATAAGGTATAATGGATAGATTTGGTCAGGTAAAAACTCAGGTGATGAGTTATCAAAACGTTACCTACTGACCTGCCATGCGAGGCATTACTGTCAGTAAAAACAACAACTGACAAACATTGACAGCTAATGGGCTCTACCATTGACAATAAGCAGACTGGAGGGATGTTGCACGCAGCATTTGCAGTGTCCTGGATACACTTTGTGTGTAGCCTGTTATTATTACCCCCTCCAAAAAAACTTTTATCCACTTATCTGGATTAGCTAACAGCTAGCCTACCTGCTAGCCCTGGTGGCTGGTGTTAGCGCTGTCTAGAGACTCTTCCTCCAAATACAACCTGATGTCCAAACAGCTGGCCTCAAACATTTTACTAGCTAACATGCTGACTATGTTAGTTAGCACTTAGCAAATAGTCTAGTCTGCTGATGATTTATTCCTTTGATATTTTACAATACTTGCAGCATTGCATTGGATTACTGATTTTTTTTGTCATTCAAATCTTGATCGACTACTCGCCAGACATATGATTTTGCACAAGGAAGAGCCGGGGAAGCCAAAGGGACTGGTCCTGTGTTGTGCATTGCGTTTTCATTTTGAAACCCTCCAAGTATATTCTGCATGAAATGTAACTGATTCAAATTATGCGTTCAAAGTGAAACCATATTGGCAAACATGAGACCTGACAGAGGGGATCAGCACAATAATATATGCTCACTGACTCAGGGGGAAAATGGATTCTGGGAATGCATCATAAACCATAGCAGAGAAGCACATAGGCTACTCCTTCAAGTGACTTGACTGGTTTTGATCCATGTTTAATGCACCACACTTCACTCGCGACCACTTCTATGGGTAAACATGTTTTCATTGTCAAGGAGATGAAAACGAGAGATTGCGCTCATATTCCCTGGCTTTCAAGAGAAACCAGAAGCTCCGTGTAAAGACACTAATAAGAATCATAATGGTGCCATATGAAGCATAGTAGGGATGGGAAAATGACCAGGCTGACTAGGGGGTGTAGATTTTAAAAAATAGATCTCAAATACATCTGTTTTGGTGTCCTATGCTTAGACTATTCAATTACTGGAGTCTGATAAATAACATTAGATTAGTCAGGACTGAAATCAGTCAAAATACTCTTTCAGAGCAGCTGTTACTCAGTTACTGTTAAATGAATTGTAGCTTGCTCAATTTCTCTTTTGGTTTTTTGTACAAAAAGTGAGGATTCATTGTCAGACACAAACAAACTACAGATGAAACAGGAGTGAACTAATCAGAACAGTGTGGAGGAGAATTCATTTAGCATGGGCTGGGTGCAATCAGGCAGTTTCAAAGAGGTTCATTAGAGGAAGATTATTGCGCCATGCATTAGTATACTTTCCATATCTGACTTCCTCACTTTTACGTCTCCACAATAAACGAGACGGTTACGCACAACGGAAACATTTTACAGGACCGTTTTCATCTTACAGTTTCTTAATAAAGGGAAAAGCTTCCAAATGAATGCCATGTTGAGTTCGCGGTAGTGGAGAAGATTGTACATTTGTGACAGATGAAGCAAAATCCCTCTAATGGCATTTCTCCTCATGTTATCTTGTCCACAGCACTGTTAAGGCTACGTGCGTTGGTGCCGTGCTTTTGATAGAAACAGCATCAGACGTCAGCCGGACATTTAATTATGAGCAATTATTTTATGTGGTTTCATCGATGACTAATCTTTTCCAGGAGAAAAAAAATAATCTAATCTCGATAACAACAACAAAAGCAATACGACTTCAATACTTAAATGATCTAAAGCAACTAAAGCAGTGTCTGCATCATCACTGTACAGTCCCTATACATTTGTACTGTAGGTGTACTAGTCATGAAATGAAACATTTTTTATCATAACATACACCTATTTAACAATAAATACCAGAAAATTTTTTAAAACATTTAATTACGCCAAATTACAGAAGCGAGACACCATTGAAATGCTGTTTCCTTGTGACTTCAAACTCTTCAGTTCACATCAGTTCTTAAAATAGCACATCATGCATGGTAGCTGTATAGAAATTTCTTATATTCATAATCCTCATGTAGACCAACTACGTCCCACCTACGTCCCACCCCACCCCACGCCATTTGGCTGGTCATGAATCTAAGAGAAATAGTGGCTCTAAGATGCTAGGTGAATAAGGTTCAACCAGCTCCTGACCAGGGTGAACAGAGCCCACCCTGACGCCATGAGCATCCAGCTGAGGAATAACAGTTTAATGGACCAGCACTCCTGACACACATGCTCAGGCTAACAGACCCTGCAAGCTCTGGAACTATGAAACAGTCACCTTACCTGCACAGATCAGACCATGCCAACCCCCTCAGACAAAGAAATGACATGTACTCATGGACCTACTGTATAACCAGGACTGTCTAATCTCAATTTACTCACCTGACATGAGTTTTTATGATATACATTCATAGCACACATTAGTGTCAAAGTATTCTAAGTTATATGAAGATTGGGTCTTTTAAGGTTGAAAGCATAATTAATGCTTTTCTTAAGATAGAATAGAGGCTTTGCAGTTGCATCACAAATCTCAACTATGGATGGGACCATCATGGAGGTCCGTTGGAGAATTGGCCATCAAAAAACAAGGCTAGAAAAGATACCTGAAAAAGATTGTTGTGGACGTAGGTTATGTGTCATATACAATGTTCTAAGTAAAAGTGAATAATGGTGTATGGTAGATTTGTCTCTAAATGTAGGTTACTGTGAATCAGTAAACTGTCTTGTCTTTAGCGCTAGTTTCTACTCCAAAAGCTGGAGCTGGAGAAGAGTCAGCTCAGTTAACCTGAACAAACTGTTAGCTAGCTAACTAGCCAGCGGGCTAGTTTAGCCAAACAACTACTAGCCACCACTAACGCTAGCTTCTACTAAATATGTTAGCTAGTGTGCAAATCAGATGTTCTAACAAGACAGTGATAGTTAGCTAATACTTAGTTAGCTAGCTAAACTGGAAAAAAAATGCAACCAGCTGTTCTCAGCCATCGTTGCAATGAGCTGTACCTCCAATATGGCCACCAGAGGGGGTGTTATAACCATCACCTGATAGCTTTCTATTGTTTTTTCTTCATATAGGTTATTGTTTGCCTTATGACGACCACCAACTGGAAGTCATAGTTTAGCCACCCTTTTATTTAACATGCAACGACATGGGGTTTATGTGTAAAATGTCCTGAGCAAAAGGGCAGTCTGAGTTAGGCAGTTCCAGTATAATTAACATGAGTGAATGGAGGACGGCTGCAGTTTTTGTTGGATCCGCATGCAAGAGAACTTGAGACGGAGGGTTTTTGGATTGACCTAATGTCATCTATCATGATACAGTATTTCTCACCCTTCAAAGAGAGAGTGTTTAAGGTTGGGCAAGTGAAGAGGAAATACTACCTGCACAAGATGGAAAACACCGTCATTAACCTCCACACTGGGGAAAAAGGCCTTGGAATTCAACAGACCCAGATGTCGAGAGTCTTCTCGGCTCTTCCTCTGGAAAGGAAACATGGGTAAAACTGCAGTATGTAAACGTATTGGTTATTAAGTGACTCAGGGTTGGCAGAGAACAGTTTATGTTCCCATAAGACGACTGGAAGAGCAGGGGTAAGAAGATGAGGTGGGGGAAACAAGCAGTCAGTTAAAGGTTGGTCAGCAGTAGCCTAGGGGTTAGAGTCGTGGGGTTCTGGAAGGTCACCGGCTTGAATCCCTGGACCGGCTGAGAAAATGTGAAAATGTCCCTCACCAGGTACTGTCCAGGTGCCCGTGAGCAAGGCACTGAACCCCGCTCAGTGGCCAGCAGTAGAAGACTGTGGTTGAACAACCACTAAATGAGGAGACAGTTGTTTACAGAGGAAGTAGGAGAATATTTATTTGGAGTCAGTTAGCTTCACTACAGCCAGAAGAGCAGCTCATCTGTCTGACCTGGAGGGGAATGCCAGAACCTGAACCAGAGTTTGTGATGTGATGCTTGCCAGGGCGGAGACCTCCAGCCAGGTTCAGATGTGCAAAATTTGGTTCCAATAGCTATTGCGTGGGAAGCAGCAGATTACACTCCTGTAATCTCTGGAAACAAATTGAGGAAATAAGATCAGCACAAGTGAAACATCCCATTGCACACAGCATTGTCATGGGACACCACGGCTAATCATGTGTTTTACTGGCTGTGTCAGTGTTATTTAACAGCTTATGAAATGAGGGTGGTTTTTCTTTTGAATGACTCAACCTTCACTGCAGACTTTAAACCTTTAAGTGGAGTTAATTATTTCACCACACCATGTTTAAAAAATAGTACAGTAAAAATTGGTTATTACCTTTAAAGGAATACACTAAGCTTGTTGGTGGTCAATTTACGGATGAGGACATAGACACCAAAATCATCTAAGTGTCCCCAGTAGACTGCTGGCTTTGGTGCAGCATGCTAACACTATGTTGCGTGATAGCAGGCCACTAGCATTACATCAAAAGTGAGAAAATGAAAACTTGTAGCAGCTCTAAAGCTAAATGGTAAGTAATCTTCAGTGATATGCTGCGAAGTCTGGCAGTTTTGGTCAAATCTACACAAAATATGATAGAAAAATTAGGATTACTTTGCCTGTTTCAAAGGGAAGTGAATGAGGTGGGCAATGGGAGACTGTACAGCTAAAATCACTGTGCCCAGAATACGTGGTTGCTGACCTGAAGTAGTTCCAGTATCAGATCTACTGAGTTCATGATATTTCATTTAATTCAGGAATCTAGACCATTTAACACAACACTCACAACTTTTTATTACTTACAGGTCAGTCTTCTTACTTTGGATAATGCTAGTGGCCTACTGTCACTTAAACCTGCACTATGTAACTTTCTGTAATGTCGTTGTTGGCGGCCCCCAGTGGCAGTGAGAGGTAACTGCCCTGCCAAAATGTCCATGTGGGCCCCATATGGGTTAAATGCGGGCTACATGGGCGCCAAGTGGGCAAGGGCTTGAACTGGGCAAATTGTGTGGGCACCATAACGGATATATGCGGGCATGGGCTGGAACTGGGGTTCAGTAACATGGGTCCCACGTAGCAAGCCTATATGGGAACACAGGTGGGGCCACTGTGGAACCCATGGACAAACCCACTTGGGACCCATATTGCAGCCTGTGTTTAACCCATATGGGCCCCGCAGTTCAATGTTGGCTGGGTGTTTATATTTTTGAACACTTAACTACCCTTAGCTTTCTGTAGCGATAGCCGAAGCGCTAGCTCGCTCACTGCTGTGTGCGTTCGGCTCGTAAGTTCCGTTTTGTCACTTCCTGTGTTCGGAGAAAACCTTCCCGCCAGTGTACCTTCCGACTTCATTGGGGTGAATAGGGCAAATCTACAGCGGCTCAATGAAAGGGGAGGGTCCAATCTTCTCTGTCACATCCTTGTATTCCTTTAACTACTAAAAGTCCAGCAACTTCTTTGTTGCCATCATCATGTTGTTGACCTGGTTTGCGCAGGTCGTGACACGGTCCTTGAACTTTCTCAAGCGATTTAATTTTGTCTCAGGTGTTTTCACAGCCTCAGCTATTCTTCCAAGAACATAAATGGTACAGTAAATGCTGCTTGGCCTCGACGAGAGCCAGGCTTGGCAGACAAGAAAACGGCAGGCAGGCAGGCAGGCAGGCAGGCAGGCAGCCTCTGGCTACGATGCAGACCTCTCATGCATGAGTGTGTGACCCGGCGTACACAACCCAAACCACGACCCTCTGCTAAACATAGAGAACCTCAGACCAGACAGGCACACGAGTGGAAAGTAGAGCGCGTTCGTGTCGGAGATTAGGAGGGACACTACGCAAACAGGGGGTGGGCGTGACGAACAAAACCGCTACTACCACCGCTGTGTTTTGGAAAGGTTTTTTCTTTTTTTCTCCCTCCCACCTCCGGTCAGTCAAACAGACGTCTTGCAGCAGGGGGGGGTCATTACTTAATAGAGTGTAATTCAATTGGGATAGACAAAAACAGAGACGACACCGACCTTGACTGCTCTGTCTCCAAACACTGTTTTCATAATGGGCTTTTAAATGATTACATTAATCTGCCTAAGTAAAGTTTAGGTCGTGTTTTAACCTCAGTAATAACAGTCATTTTTAGGTTCAATTTAACATTTATGGTTGTTTTTGCCATACCTCAGTGACGTGCACAGACGAGAACACTGTTGAGGAAGATCAATCTCTAACAAAGAAGCAAAGCTGATCGTTTGACACCCCCTCTACCCCCCAAAAAAAACATGAGTAGTGAAAAACATGCAGGTCAACAGAAGGAACGCAACATAGTAGTATTGGAGTATACCATTAGTTTTGAGTATGAATTATAGCCTAAAGTTGTGGTGTGTGTGTGCGTGTGTTTCCTTGAGCAAAAGAGGGAAGGAAAGGAAGAAAGGGATGTGGGAGGGAGGAACAGATAGAGTGAGTAAGTTCATCCATCTAATTACACATGCAGCTCATGGCTTCTACTACCATGAGGCGGTGATGATGATGATGACCAGCAAATGATGTCAGCAGGAGGGCTCAGCCTTATTTATATAGCTTTTCAAACCCCACTAACTTCACAACCGAGCAAAGCAAGTGCAGACGCACTCCAGCGCCTTCCCAGAGACGCTTCCACTAGAGTCTCCACAAGAGTCCTCAGAAGGCGACCAGAACGTATGAACCCAGGAAGGCGGCTGAAACGGGTTTTATTTTTCTGAGAAAAAACCCCAATAGTGGATTGGTGATACTTACGAGAAGCAGGGAACTCTGATATAGGTGAGTCAATTTGAGAACTTTTTTTTGTTGTTAATGCACTGTTGCTGCATCGGTTGTGCGTCGTGGCCTTTCTTGCACAAATAATGTGAGGAAGAGCGCTAATGTACTGCCAGGCTGAGGGGAATCAAGAGGAGATGTGCAAGTTGTGGGTTAGACCTGGGTTTGCAGCCTTGTTAAGAGAATTTTTTTCCTGGCCTTATAAAGTCCGTACAATAAATAGTGTGAGACCAGCCCGTCTAAGCCATGTCTGGGCTGGTAAAAACTGAATGAGAATTTGTCTGTGTGTGGGAATGAGGAATGCTTGGGTGGTGCACGGTGGTAGAGAGCAGCAATTTAAGAGTCTACAGGTACTATTGTTGGACGAAAAAGACGTTCCAAAAAAAAAAAAAAAAAAACATGCAAAGGGATTCCAGCAAGGCCAAAAAAACTGACTTTGCTGTCGGAGATAGCGCTAGCTGCAAGTTTAGAGGCTAATCGAATCATAAAACCTAAAGACTGCACAGCAATCGAAACTGTTTAGCAAGTCAAAACAGCTCAAAACCACTTTCTCTCCCCTCTCCATATTCTAATCCAGTTTTCTGGCAGCCGAGCGCTAACCATAATCAGATCTAATTGAGCGCAGGGACTCGATTGCCTCGGCGGGATCCAAGTGTGACACACCAGTGGATTATGTACACCCATCTGGTGACATCTGCTAAAGTCACCCGGAGACAGACAGACAGACAGACAGGCAGATTGCAGGCGCCTTTTCCTTTCCTCTTAATGCCGCTGGCTCTCCAACGCCGCGGCTCCACGCTCTTGAGTGGAGATAACTCATCATCAGTCTGTTTAATGTGAGTTGATGCCAGGTGACAAATTGATTCAAACGGCCATGTCTCTATCTAATGCACATTCTGTGTCATTGAGTTCAACTGAGAATGTAGTTGTGATTTAACTCAATAGTCCCACTGGTAACGCCACCAAGTTTTGTGTTGAATTTAAGTCCACACAGCCTAATTCCATCCAGTGAAATTCAAACGGACGCCATGTTTGTTACCTAATTCGATTTCAAAATAAAATGTGAAATTCCGCTAAATTGAATTTGACAGCGTTGTGAAATTCTGTACTCGCCCCGACACCGGCGTCACTCACACGCTTGCACAGTTTTGCAAGTCTCCCCTTCGCAAGAAAGAGTTGCGAGGTTTTATTGGGCTCGTGCATCGCCTCAGCCGGTCACGGGGTCAAGCCGCGGAGCAAAAAAAATGCGACTGCTGCACGTCTCAAAAGAATTACTATTTGTGGTTGTGCAGCGGTGGCGAGCATGTGTTTCTGTGGTGGGGGTATGGCTGGTTGTATGTTGTATAATGTGCATGAGAGTAACACATGAGGGAGAGAGAGAGAGAGAGAAAAAGGGTTTGTTTTTGGCACTAAGAGCTTCTGTCCATCCCCAGTCCAAAAAGAGGAGGGT
>CABFOQ010031899.1:0-16097 GCA_900660455.1 Gephyroberyx darwinii
CAGGGAGTGTTAAATGACAGAAGCTGACTTGTTCAAGGAGTGAAAGGAGAAAAGAAAAGGAAATGAGGAGAGGAAAAAAAAAAAGAAGAAATCAGGAAAGAAAAGTCAGGAATGAAATGTGGCAAACTCCACAGTGTGTGTGATGCATCTCACCTCTGCTTCTACCTGTGTGTGTATGTCTGTGTGTGTGTTTGTGAGAAGATGGGAGGATGACCCCACCCTCACACACATATATGCATTCACACACTCTCCCTTGCTGCTGTGTTTGACTGTGGGCTTATTACAGCCAACCAAGGATAAAGGAACAGACTCATGAGTGCAGTGTTACAAGGCCAAAGAGGTTTCGACAGGGTGTGGAACTGGTGTTAGCGGCTATGTGTGTGAGCTGTTGTGTATAGGCACCTTTGGCTTGGTCGCACTTCTTCCATTTCATGCCCTAAATTGAAGTAAACAAGTCCTTACTGGAACAACACATTCACCATTGCCAGATGGTGCCAGATGGGAACTGTTAGATCAAGCTGAAGGGTGAATATGGAAGAATATGGTGGCCAGCCTTTACAAAACATCCCCATCCCCCTTTTTTTAGCTAGTAATGCTACACAGATGCTTGTGGGAAATGCTGGTTGTGGCCACTGCTGCTCGTACGTGGCCGTTGATAACCTATTTGAAGCACGGCAGCATTCTTTTGCTGGAAATTCGGATGTTTCTAACTTCTAGCTCTCAGCATTCTGAGCACTTAAAACATGCTAAGCTCTCTGAGCTGTGACAAACATGCAAGAGTGTATCTTTGAATTGAATGAGAAAATGAAATTAGCACTCTAAAGAGGTCCCTGGTGGATATGCAGCCTTAGGCCTTAGAGGGGAGCATAGGTGGCCATCACAATAGGGTTTTCGTGCTCAGAGTTGAACCAGTTTCAACTTGAAACGCTACACACAAAATGCTTTAGAGGCTGTGTCACTCTGAAATCAAAGAAAACAGTAGCAATATTAGTACTAGCGTCATTTTGCATCCCCACTGCAACTAAACTAAATGCTAACTAGGAGCGATGCAAATAGCAGCGGATAATAGCTTTGATATTAACTGAGAGCAGAAAAGAAGAGGTGTTAAAAACAGCATCAGGGTCAGTTAACTTTCAGTTCAGGAAGTGGTTTTTCTTCAATATTCTTATAGATACATAAAACATATAATAAGGTTTAAATCCATTGGACAGCATAAAGAATATTGAGAACAAATTGAATACACATTGAGAATTTGAATGTGCAAAATGTACATTTCCATTTTTTGTGATTTGAAAAGTGAACTGACCTCGACCCTGTTGTATAGTATGCATAGTTCAGGGCTTGGTCGGGCTGTGACTCGTCAGCTTGAGAAGAAACGTGACACCTACTCCTCTGTTTTCTTCTGTGTCACGTTCACTCATTCCTCCCCTCGCCCTGACAGACCACCCAACGTGGATGGAGAGAGATGGAGGGAAGAGAAGGAGAGGTGGAAATTGAGAGTTAGCAAGTGTTTTTGTATCTCATGTCAGAGGATGACACCTTGTCTGTGTCCTGTTACCCTGCTTACTTCAGTAGTAAGGACCATAGTGGCTGTGTGCACCCTTGATAGTGTACTGGATGGATACGACAGATCCCTCTGCCTACCAAGCACCTCTTTACCATCTCTGCTCCACCCGTCCCTTTACCCCTCTCTCCACCTCTCTGTTGCCATGTGATGCAATAACAGCAGAAACCTTTTAGAAAAAGCCCAAACATGAAAGCTTGAGAACTCAGCGTGAATATGTGGCCTTGTTATCAGAATAATATCAGAGTCCCTGTACAGTTTGTCTCTGTTGTTGATTTTTAGAGTGTCGGCTATGATGATTCCATTTTGTGTTTTACTTGTTTTTTTGTTTTGTTTTGTTTTGTTGTGTTGGGTTTGTTCTGTTTTGCTTGCTGCCCCCAGCTTGTGATCTGACACACACACACACACACACACAGGCGCGGCGCTTGTGAACACAAAACACATGCATACATACACACACAGGCGCTGTACTTGTGCACAAATACATATACGCACACAGACTTGCATACAAGTCTGCTTGTGTACACACATAACACACACAGTCAGAGACTGGACTTGTGCACACACACACACACACACACACATTGTTGGGAGGTGTAGCAGCCATTTTATCCTATAGATTCCCAGACTAATGCCTCAGCTCTTTATCTTAGTGTCAGCATTAGGGTGGTTTCAACGGTTAGGTTGAAACGGTTGTAATGTACATTATCATCATTACTGTTGTTTATGATTATTATTCTATTTAAAAAGAAACAAAAACAAAAAGGTGTTCTGTCAATGGACCTGTTATACTCACACATCGGTGTACGATGTGGAAACACTGTGATTATTGTTGTTTATTATTAGCAAATGTTGTTGGACAGCGTTAGTTTTAGGTGAACTATCAAAGAAGAATAAACATATAGAGAATGGTTTGGCGTCCATTCACTTTCAATTCAGTGCATTGAGCAAATGGATCCTCATCAAAATGTAAAAATTGATAACCTGTCTTTTCAATAGAAGTCCTTACATCCAGTTACTAAGGACGTCATTGAAAATGAATGCCTTACCATCAACCAATGAACTGCAGCTTCACTTCACTTTTTTTAATTGATTGAATTGAAAGTTAATTGACCTCCGAGCCCAATTAAAAATAAAAACAAGTGAACGGCAGGATAGTTGATATTTAGATAATAAAGTAATGCTAGCTATTTTTTCCTTAATACAGTACTTATATATCAGACACTTTAAATAACCCTCCCTTTCCCTTTGTCCTCTGGTTCTGTTAGATGAATGTGAATGTATAAACCAATGGTGTCCATTTTAATGTACTTGAAAAACTTAAGTCTTTTTTTTTTTTTTGCCCTCTCACTTCCCCGACCCCTAGTACCTCTACTATGTTAGTAATGGAGGTACTTATTAGTGCCTTGCATCCTTTCTGTTGCTTTTTTTGGGGTGGGGGGGTCATCGAGGGCTTGGGTTAAAGAAAGCACAGTTGACGGCATGTGTTGTTGTATTCTTGAGTGCTGTATCGAGTTCAGGGGTTGTCAGAAGCATAGAAATATAATGTTGTAGAAAGGACACACTGTTGTTGAAATAAATGGTAATGTCATTTGAAGTCAGTGGGAATGAGTGGAACCATTGTTAGTGGAGCAGAAGTGCAGTAGGATGGTGGCACTAACACCGGCTGCCAGTGCAACTGCAGTGCCCCATTGCCAGGTTATGGTTCATTCTCTTTCACTTCAACCCAATTCACAAAGTGTATTTTCTTCAAAAATCCCCAAATTGAAAAACTTTTTCTCTAAAAAGTCTCCTATGTCATAAGTTGAGTGAAATAGCAAAATAATAACTCTACACTTTGAATTGATAGAAACTGAATTGACCCCAACTCTGCTGTCTTCAACTCAAGTGACCATTTAAACCAGTGAGAATGACCGCTGAACTGGAAAGACCACCATTTAAAGTGTGTATAGATCTGTGAAGTGAGGCCTGGGTGACCGTGTGCATGCTGTGCTTCTGCAGTGCTTTACCAAGACGGGACCTGACTACTCCCCGGGTACACCACCAACAAAGAACGGAAGATAGAGAGAACACGAGAGAGTTTATCAGTGCCATTTAGTTTTCTAACAGGGTTTTAAATGTAGATATGGGGAAACGGGGAAGACGTTTTAACTCCTGCACTCCCAGGAGTGGAGGAAGGAGTTGTTGAAGATTGTAGTTGAAGCTTGGACCACTCTGTACTTTAGAGGCACCGACTCATGTGCAGCACAGTCAGTAGTGCAAGCATTGGTACAGTGAACTAAAGTTATTTTTAATGTTGACTCATCTGTAGTGTAATACGGATTTCACATCAAAAGCACAGACTTCTGTTTGAGGGTCTTTGTCGACCTCCATGTTAAACGAATTCAAATCAGTGAGGCTAGCAATAAAGGCTAACTCCAGCTCACTGTCCCAATACTTTAAACTTTGTCTACAATAGCTAGACAAAAAATGGCGCTGGGGCCATTTTCTACGGGCTCACATGACTTCTTACTCCATTGTGTGTCGATTGAAGTGGGCTGAGTGGAAAGATGAGTCCTGCTCTATTCTAAAAATCCAGTTGGCCGATAAAATAGTGCAAGTGGCTAGTGAGTTTGGAGATTTACCAGCCACTGTGGCCTCTAAATGAAAAAAGCTAGTTCCCTGCCCTGTTTGTGCACAATCGTATCACTATACAATGAATAGAGACCAACATTTTGCCATAGAGAAACAATGAGCTCCCGTTAGACTCCCTTACAATACCAAGGCAGATTTACCAGAGACTTTACATAGGATTAGAATTGCAATACTGCAGCAATAGACCAAATGCACAATGAACAGGCCGGGCACAGATTTGGTAGATTTACCATATTATAGAAATACAAGATTTATTATACAGTTACTATACATTCACAGGCTCAAAGTGTCAAAAGCTGCAGAAAAATCATAGACTGGACTGCAAAGGTACACAACTAGATGTACTGTGATGGACAACTGTAGGAGTTGAATTCAACCAAAGGCTCACTGGTGAAGACTTCAGCTAGCTTACTTTACAAGACAACCTGTAGTCAATAAGCATCGTGCTGTACTGAGTGGATTGGAAATGCCTCCTCATATGAACAGGTAACTGCTGCTTTGGGGAAAAAAGCATATATCTGCAAATAGGTGTTTTCTTTCAGTGATGAGCAAGGAATGCTTGTTTTCTCATAGATTCCCATTCCCATGTATATTTTTGAAGCTGTACTATTGGGACTTAACAGGTTTCATTCACACAGGTGTGTGTAAATTTTCAATTCAAGTAAGAAAGTGAAAACCACCAAAATTGTAGTTATGTGATTTTTTTTTTTACCCAGAAGCAGCACAGAGGTGGTGTTAATAGTGGTGGTAATTGCAGTGGTTGTAAGGATAGTGATGGTGGTTATGATGATTGTTGTCACGTTGTTGGTACTGAGGATGGTGATGGCGGTTGTGATGATTGTAGTGTTAGCGATGCTGAGTGCGGTGGTGGTAATGATAGTTACGATGATGATGGAGGTGGTATTCTTGGTGGCGTCTGGCACGAGGACTGCCAGTCTAACCACGATTCAAGGCCTTTGACACCCTGTTCTGCTTTCGGTTTTAATTTCTCAGTAAAAAAAATAAATAAATCTTGTAAAAAAAAAAGTTGTTGATATTCACTTAAAAACCAAACGTGACAGAAAAACTGTCTTGTTTTGCTGGGAATGGCTGTTTTGGGTTCGGATATACAAAACAAAAAAATATACAAAAAAGTTTCTTTGTCAAATTTGTAAAAAATCAAACAAATATTGGTTTTGCCTGTTTTTGTGATATTTTCATTTTTCATGAATAATATGGATTAATGCAGCATTTTTACTACTAAGCAAGTTTGGTTGAAGCTGTGAATAATCATTGAGCCACTTTGCTTTAGTTGTGTCAAAAATTATTATTCTAATTCTCATGATACATTATTAGAAGTCAAACCTTTAATGATGCCACCAACTTAGTGCCATTTGCTTTGTCAGAGGAGTGGAATTTTCTACTATAATAGAAGCCAGAGGTGAAGGATGAAACTATTTTCTGACACAACCTATTTGCCTACTTTTACTCCCTGGAGCTATTTTGGTTTCGCAAGTGACATTAGGATCCACGATGTTCACTTTTGAATTGCTTGAGCCTCAAATGATTTCCACGATGGAAGTTTGATATTATTTAGCTGTTTCTCTGTCTACATAATTGTTATGTAAGGAATACCTACTGCGCGGTGGCTGCAATGCAAAATTATTTAAACTTACGGAGTGCTAAGGTTACAGTGGTGTGAAGTTATGCTGTAGTTATACTCAAGTTGGAGGACTCTTATTGTGTGAAGCTCTAGAGTTAAACATCAGTGAGTGGATGTATTGCGAGGTTTTGGAGTTACAGTTGTAGTGGAGGGCTCTTACTGTGAAAAGCTTGAGAGTTATCCCGCAATGGGGAGACTCTTATTGTGAAGGTTCCTGAAGTTACAGTGGTGGAGTTGGATTCTTATTCTGGTTACACACATACAGTGTAGAAATATCACTTTTGACTCACTCGATGGTTTTGGATGCAGATTCAGCTTCTATTGATGTATTCACTGTTTCTGTCTCTTCAGGATCGGCTTGTAATCCCTTTATGCTATTACTGTAAAAGTACCCTGTCAAGTGCCCACATGTGAAAATGCCTTCCAGTGTACCAATTGATCAATACACACACACACACACACACACACACACACACACACACACACATTCAGTGGAACTCCTTGCTGTTTTATGTAGCGTTCTCCTGTGGAATGGTTGAGACTCTAGAGTCTGGAAAAACAGCAACAGGTTCTCTGACCACTACTGAAAAAAGTTCTCAAGTTTTTGATTATTTTTCTGTTCTCTCTGATGCTCTCACATTTTATTTTCATTTCTCCGGGGTTTTTTTGTCTGCAATTTTAATGTCTCTAGCAGCGCCTAACTTAATTCAATGGTTTCATTGCCTGTATCGTATTTGACATTGTACAAAATGGTTGGATAAAAAAACATGTATGAATGAATGAATGAAAAAAAAAAACGAACAAAAACATGTAGGGAGTCATTGGCAGCCTTTAACGGTATGTTTTGCACTAAGTATAGAGTGTTCAAGCTTCATATTAAAAAAAAACCTTGCGCTTTGCGCTCCAATACAATGAAATTTGTTACTTTATTTGTAAAAACTTAATAAACAAAAGTCATTAAAATGAATGGGAATGACTGGACTTTAATGCGTGTAATGGATGTGTGGATTATTTGGGGTGATGAAAACCAACAGGAAGGAAGGAAGGAGGATCCAGCACTTGAAATGTTCTCATTTCTCTGCTGTTTGTCATATTTTAAATACCCAGAACAAACAGTTCCCTGGATTACTGGTCACTGCCACTGGTTAGAAATTAGTTTTTACCATGCAATCATTATTTAATCCAAAGTAACATTTTCTTAACTGAAATGAAGGATCCATTTTTACCAATTTTATATGTTTTGTAGAGGAAATTGTGCATGTGGTGCAGGTGCAAAAATAAGTGAACCTCCTCTTGCATTAGTTAAATCAAGTAGGTAAGTAGAATCAGGTGCGTAAATAATTGTTAGTTAAAAGTTAACCAATCAAAGGTCAGATCTGTGTGGTTCGGTGTTACCATGCAGGTGAAAGAAAAACATGCTGTGATCTCAGGAGCCCTTAGAGGAGCTCAGGAAGCAAGTAGTGAGTCTGGGGAAGGTTATAAAGTCATATCAAAAAGATTAGGCCTCCATCCGTCCACTGTGAGACAAATCATATACAAATGGAGAGCAGTGGACGTCCTTCTAAAATATCACCAAGAGCCACAAGAAAAATATTGAAACTAGTAAAAACAACCCAAGAATAACATCCAGAGATCTACAAGCCTCCATTGCTGCATGACCACCTGGACAAACCTGAAGATTTCTGGAAGTCTGTTCTCAGATGATTCCAACACTGAACTGTTTGGTCGCAATGAAAAATGTCATGGTGACAACCCAAAACTGCCACCACTAAAATAACCTTCTCCCTGTGGTCAAGTATGGTGGTGGGAGTGTCATGGTCTGGGCTGTCATGAACTGAACGTCAGACCATCAGACCACAAGTTTTGAGATCTTCAGTGTTATGTTTTCACAGCCAAATAACTAATAGAAACTTTTAAGTTGCATCTTTAGCCACTTAGATAATTTGAAGATCTAACTTGAGACCTGACTGTAGAGCTGCATTATCACCATAACTTTGATTTGTCCAAAATCTTAGACTGTACTATTCTAAGATCAGATGTTTTTATGATGGTGGAAAAGTGTTTATCTTTTTTGATGTGTGTGTTTGTGTGGACCATTTCCCTCTCAGAACAAAATAAAGACCTATCTCAGACCTCTCTTATAGCTGTCATTGTGATGCAGTACCTCTCCTCTCCACATGGTGGCAGCTCTTAATAACTTCATTCATGCGTTCATGTGATCCTGACCATATTAAATGTTTTCTGGGCCAATCAGGAAATGGCTTGTTGTAAGGTGTGAATCTCTGCTTATGATTTGTTGTCATGGAAACGATGGAAATAATGAACCCAGTCGACCCAAAGAGGAAGGAAGGAAGGAAAGAGAGTTACATTTTAACAATGATATTCCACAGTGTAGTTGACCTGCTATGACATGAATGATACGCTGAAAAAATGGTAAAGATCTGCTCCTACAGATGATTGGCTGCTTTAGGCCCATATGCATTATCCACTACAATGAAATGTTTTTTAAATTTTGCTCTCAGGAGAGTTGATGGATATTTTTCCACCATGTATGGACAGGCTGGGAAATGCAGGGAAATTCTGACTGTGACTACTACTACTATTACTATACTACTACTACTACTAATAATAATAATAATAATATGACATGTTGTTGATTCTGGGGAAATTCTCTTTTCTCTCTTTGTCTACTCCACCAGCCACTGTAGCAGGAAAGCAACCATCATTTGGAGTCCTGTTCTGTCCTAAAACATCTATTTGGCTGGTAAAATGCTGAAAGTGGCTGGTGGATTTGGGGAGTAAATAACCACTCAGGCCTTTTTTCAGCTCTGGACACCGAGGCACAAGACACAGCCAGAGCTCTGCCAACCCAAATCTGAAGAGACAGGACACACACACAAATCGAGACATAAACACGAGCCATTCACACAGACACACAGATTGTAGTGTTTTTTTATGAGTGTGTGTGTCTCCCCCTCCTATTCTGTTGTCGTGACCAATTAGCAGACTTTCATCACTGTGGCCTTTTCTGTGGCAGGATGAAATGAGATGACACTCAGAGAGAGAGAGAGATTACAGAAGGAGACAGAGAAAGCAGAGAAAAGGTGGTGAGGCTGGGGAGAGAGGGTAGGAGTGAGATGGAGAGAGAAATGGGGGGTCTTGAACTGCCATGCATGGGGGGAGGAGACTAACACTGAGAGACTAGGACAGAAATAACAGTCTGGTTTCATTTCATGTAAATGTTACAAGAAACCATTTTTCTCATTTCCCTTTCAGAGGCCTATCTGTATAATAAAGGCCTATCCATCCATCATCTATGTAAAAACAAAATCTCCATCCTTTAATTCCTGTTATCATGAGATGACAACAGGGTTATTCAGAGAGAATTCCCCAAATGAGCTGACATCTTTTTGATACAATGGGTCTCAAAAAGATGCCGGTCATACTGTCAATACTGATGTTATTGTTCTCTATTGTTCTCCTCTGTTTTAACATGGAGGTTAGTGAAGCTGTCAGAAGCTGACAGTTGTATTGTGTATTACACATGGAGTGTAAAGATCTATAGCCAGATTAAAAGGGATCAAATTGGTTGTTTTTTGACAAGAAATCTGTAAGTTGACTGGCTACCGTTCATTCAAGTATTTTGGAGAGGAACGGCAGATTTGAGATTGGTTTGTAGTTTTGTAGTACTTCACAATCAAGGTTTGTTTTTTCAATAATGGCTTGATTACGGCCGATTTAAGGGCGGAGGGCACAGTACCAGTGGAGAGCGACCGATTGATCATTAAGAGAATTGAAGGTCCTAGGATAGGGAAAAGTTCTTTGAGTAGTTTAGCAGGCAGAGGGTCTAGCATGCAGATCGTGGGTTTAGACAGAATTAACTTGGTGTCTAAGAAAACTAAATTAAACTGTGAGAAAAGACATTCAGCCCAGGAAATACCAAGTGGACTTTTCAGGGGTGAGACAGCACCATGAGTGGAGAGTACACTGGTGATCTCATCTCTAAAAAGCATGATTTTCTGAGTGAAAAAGGACATGAAATCATTAGCAGAAAACAGTGAGCTATCAGAGGGGGAGGGATTCCTAGATTCCTATTCCTAGATTCTTAGTAACAGTGTCAAATAGAAATGTGCACGGGTGTCGTTAGTAAACCATGGTGCAAACCATCTGTTTTCTTGTGACTAACAGGGTGATTGAATCGAGTGCGTTGGTTAGGCTAGAGTTTAGTTTGTTGGTGAAATTGTCAAGTGAGCCAACATGACCAGAGAGTGGCGCGAGAATTTAATCAAATTTAATGAGATAGTGATCAGATAAGGCGGGCACATAAGAGCACACCACTAAAGCAGATACAGGAATGCCACGGGCCAGAACCAGGTCAAGGGTGTTGCCGCCATGGTGGGTTGGTTCATTAACGAATTAAGTAAAGACAAAGAGAAAACAAACACATGTGGAGAGACGCCAGGAAGGGGGAGGGGGACAAGTAGCAACATCCTCTTTATGACAGGAAGCAACAGGGTTTATTAAAATCCAAGGCATCACAATATATTGTTTAAATGTTTAAAAATGCTCCCTGTAGCACCGTTAATAATAAACAATAATACATAGTATGATGGAAAATCACTTTTATCAACAAAGATACAAAGTGCTGTGAACTAAACAATCAGCTCTGCTAAAGACACGCACTGCAGGCTCTACCACAACAATGTAATGGTGATATTATCATAACATGGAAACATTTGGAAACCATGTATTTTATATTTGACTTGGTTATTGCTATGTAGCCGTGTCACTGATGTTTAACTTAAACAACTAAAATAAACAGATAAACCTCATTATAACCTTCTCAGCCCACTGAGAGTTTCCATAAGGGCCTAATGAAGGTGTGTGTGTGTGTGTGTGTGTGTGTGTTTACTAAACAGTGGTCACCCTTGCATAGAGGACGTCAGCTGATTGTCCAGAGATACTGTAAAGGGGTCTCATCTATGAAAAAATGTTCTGTGACTTCATGATCATGAATTCCAACATACCATCATATTAAAGAAAAAGATTAATAAACTGATGAAAATGAAATCTATATCGTCCATACAATTAGATAATGATAGAAATGTATTTTGGCTTTTGATATACCTCTGAAAATGGATGACACTTGACTTGATTTTGCCATCAAGATAATGTTTTCACTCTGGTTAGGATTTTTGTAACCTTTTAGTAAATGACCCAACTTCTCTTTTCTTTCCTTTCTCTCTACTCTCCCCTCTCTGTCTCCCACATGCTTTCCAGCTACCTTGAGTTGCCCTTGAGCAAGGCATGTAGCGGCACAGTGGCCATGCTGGTCACCTTCCAGTTAGGAAGTATGACTGTGAAACAGGATGCTGCTGAAATAGAGCATCCAGACTCCCTGCCCATTCAACCTGCCCTGGGTAAACACAGGTTACTATTGATACCAGTTGTTCTGCTCTTTACCAGAAACACGTTGGCTGCTGACCAGCTCCACCTCGGCGGTAGCGGTCGAGGGAAGGGGAAGCAACTGTTTGAGTCACTCTTGTTGGAAAGTGAGTGAGTGAGTGAGTGAGTGAGTAAGGGGGTGAGTGAATGAATAGGTTATGTGTTGTCTCTGACTGAAATCATTTGGAAAATCATTTGGAAAATAACTACAAAAAATGTCTGCGTTAGCATGAAAGTTATTCTTGTGCTTATTCTTGAAGTTATTATTTCCCCTCCAAGTTGCTACCTGTAGCCCTCTTCCTGTTTTGGTTGCGGCCCCTCCTTTGTGTTGTAAATTAGTAGCAGTTTGTGGGAAACCACACACATAAATAAAGAATAAACACATAGCAAGCAACACATAGAATAAACCAATTCTCTTGGCTGTAGTCTTATTTTTCTACAACCATTACACTATGCAATCAAATTAATTTAAGAATGATATATTGAGGTAAATATTCTACACATAGAACTTTTTTAACACGCAAAAATATTTGCCAAATGGTTTGCAATAACATTGTTTCTGATGCTGGCATGAGGCAGACTGCTCTGCTTGTTTTCAAGATAATGTCACTCGATTCAAGAAAATTCCTGAAATGGATGAAGCTGCATATCACCTCTAGTTTCAGTTTTTTGACTTGTTTTAAGAAAAATGACAGTCATCATCCCATCCTCCCTCTCAGCAGTAGAGATAATGTAGTGACCTTGGCATGTTTTCTGTAGTCATGTAGCTGTGTAAGCAGAGCCTGCAGGTTTGCGCCAGGCTATGTGGGTAGTAGAGTAGAGTCATTACGGGCTTCTTCTGTTGTTTCCTTTGGCCTAAGAGCAGCTTCTCTCTCCTCCTCTGTTTACACAGCCATGATTAACATGGCACTGAGTTTTAAATGGTACACCAGTTAGTCTGCGGAGAGTGTGTGTCTGTGTGGTGTCTGTGTGTGTGGTGCCCATAGATGACTCAGTTTATGTGTCTGTCTGTCTGAGTGTGTGCACGTTTGTCAGTACTTGTCCAGTAATCCTGTGTGTGCTGTTGTCCTGTGTGTGTGTGTGTTGTGTGTCTGTATGTCTAATTATGTGTCTGTTGAAGTACTTGTCCTGTACACATATGGCCATGTTTGTGTATGTGTGTGTGTGTGTGTGTGTGCGAGTGTCCTGTGTGTGTGTGTCCATCCTGTGCACGTATATATATGTCTGTGTGTTTGTTTGTGTACGCCTGAGTGTGTTTGTGTATGTCTAAATAGACTGCAGGAAATGGAGTGTAGCTGAAAACAAACACTGTATTGCCCTCTGCTTAAAAAGCTCGATCCTGATGTCCTTAATAATTGCAGACCAATTACAACATTTCTGTTTTTCTATAAAGTTCAGGAAAGAATAGTAGGTACCCAATTAACTGAGTACCTCTCCAGCAACAGGCTTGAGGTAATTTCCTTCCTCAGTCCTACTTGATTTGAGCGTGCCCTTCAATACTGTCAATCACAACATACTTCTAAATTGCCTTGCAAACTCTATTGGCATCCAAGGCTCTGCACTTTCATGGTTCAAGTCTTAGAGCACAGCATTTCCCACAACATCTTCTCTGAATGCTCCAAAGTTAATTTCGGTGTACCACAAGGTTCAGTGCTAGGCCTGATGCTATTCTCTGTTTGCATGCTACCTCTTGGCGAAATTATCCGTAATTATGATGGCAATTTTCACTGCTATGCTGACGATTCTCAACTTTACATAGCTATTACATAAGCCTAACGACTGCTCACAACTTGTTAAAGAGTTGAAAAATGGATGTCATTAAATTCCCTGCTTCTAAATGCCAACAAAACAGAGATGTTCCACAGTTAGAAGCCCTCTCAGCCATGTGTGCAATCATCTGAAGCTAAAAGTTTTCAGAGAATGAGAGATGTTGGTGTGTGTGTGTGCGTGTGTGTGTGTGTGTGAGAGAGAAAGAGAGAGAGAGAGAGAGAGAGAATTGTTCTCAATGTAGTTGTGAGCGTTATGAAGTTATGTAGTTATGAAAAGTCACTGAGATAAATTGAGAAAAAAGCTTTCAATATTCTTTTAAGCTATCTCTGCTTTTTAAGGTAGCTTACAGTAAAGAGAGGCAGAAAAAAAACATTTACATTTTAGACATTTAGCTGATGCGCTCATCCAGTAGAATAAGCTTCACCTCCTAGATCACCGACATTTCAAGCAAGGGTCCAAGTCTCTCATCAAGGAGGAGACAAGGAGGAGAGACAGAAAACATCGGAGCTTTTAACTCCATGTGTGCATAGGTGTAGGTTTTCTAGAGATAAAGCTCGTTCGGCTGTTCCAAAGTCTATTTTGAAAGACAAATGGTTTGCAATCAGGGCCCCAAAACTTTGGACCGACCAGCCTGAGATAATATGACTATCAAGCTCCGCCTCTTTTCTTAAGCCAACTGAAAACTCATTTTTACTTGCATGAAACTGAAAATATTTTCGGGTGAGCCTGACGGACGAGAAGACATATAGGAAGTCAGTCAGACAGACAGAGTTCAAGGCTCAGATGGGGCAGAGATGAAGTGACACAGGCTGGGAGTCAGATTCAAACCAACAACCAGGTCAGTATCTGATAGAATCATTCTAACCTCATGAATGTTCAAGATGTGATATAAATCCAATCAGAGGTCATCCTTGTTCATAGTTCCTAGTATAAACACACATACACACACACACACACACACACACACACACAAAGATACACACAGACACACACACACACACACTAGTTCCAGGCAGTTTCTTTGGGAAGTGAAAATGTCCCTAAAGAAACACTCACTAACTGCAACACAAACTCACATCACTCATTTACTGCGAGGTATTGGTGGTTACACATGGTTGACTAGACACACACACACACACACACACACACACACACACACACACACACACACACACACAGCTCCTTGGAGTCAAGTCTGATTGATGGTTTGTATGTGTTTGCACGTCTTCCTGCAGTGTGCTTGTGTGTGTGTGTGTGTGTGTTTGTGCGTGCAGTAACATTAGTAACATTCTGTTTATACATTGTGCAGTGATCAGTGAACTCTAGGCAAGCTGTATTTTTCCAGGTGCTCCGGTGTGTGTGTGTGTGTGTGTGTGTGTGTGTGTGAGTGACTCATATGTATGCAGTTTCAGCATACAGAGTGGTGTTTATGTTTGTTAAGGTGCCAAAATAAGGTCTGAGGTTAATGCAGTGATCTTTATGTTACATGCTATAGGCTGCTAATGGGCCAACAGAAGAGTTGCTGATCACTGGAAATGGCACACACACACACACACACACACACACACACACACACACACACACACACATCTCTTTCAGTGGCCCGCTCTCCCAGCAGTAAAAGCACTTAGTGTAATGTCCAGTGTTTTAATAGTTATTGAAATGGATGTCGTAGCGGTTTGGATGTAAAATATTTCACTATGAATTAAACATGATGCCTCTAATCTGCTGACGTTTCTTTCTTTCTGTCTGTCTTTCTTCTTTTTTGCTCTTTCTAGTTTGCTGATTTTTTGGGGGGGATTTGTATCATTTAACACACACATCTCTCTCTCTCTCTCTCACACACACACACACACACACACACACACATCAAACTATACACTATCAGATTTTAACTCTATACTCTTTCTGACACCCACACACTCTCGCTCTCTCTTCTTTATATACAGTATGACACACACACCCCTCTCCCTCCCTCTCTCTCTCTCTTTCATTCTCTCTCTCTCTCCCTCGGCTTCACGTTTCACCTTGTCACTTCCTCCTGAAACGCGGTGACAGCTTCTTGCTCGTGCGGACCCGTCCCATCTCCCCTCTACCGGTTCTGGTCAGAACGAGGACACACACGGGGGTTCCTCCTCGGCAGAGCTCGTGAGGAAATGTCAGATAAACTTATCTGCGCAAATCAACAGTGACTGATATTAATTAGACGGTTTCTTCTCCGCCGTGTTGCTGTTTGTGAAACCTCCGCAGACACACAGGAGTTATTTTTACTGGATTGGAGAACATTTTGCCGCACGAGGAGCGCAGGAGACTTCTGGAAATGTGGGTATGGTTTGAATATGAATTTATCAATTCATTTCATATAAGGAAAAGCAACTACAATAATCCTATAATACATTTTAGAAGGGCTGTCACAGCAAAACTATACACTGCAGAGAATATGTTGTGGGGATATTGTAGTGACACTTTAAGAGATTAAAAACAATTACCTCAAAGTACGATAATAAATATAAAAGTATAAAGTAGCCTAAATATTGAGAACCACGGACACACTGTGATTTCCTGGATATTGTTAAATATGTGTTTGTGTGTTTTATGTGTTTTTTGTTAAATATGTAGTCTCCTAGTAAATGTTAGATGGAACTGGTGACTGTCTTCTGCATTGTCTGCACCATATAAGAGGCTTACTGTACATTGCATAGGCTGCCGGCTGAAATGCGCAGTGTTGGAGAGTGCAGGCAGCGGTTGCCTTTGGGCAGACGAGAGGCAGATTCTCTGGACTGTGCGCATCTGAGGAGTGTTTGTCGGGGCAGGACAATTTCAATTAAAAATAGAGCAGGACCTCCAAATAATGGCTGGTTTTCTGCCAAAGAGGGTGGTAGAGCAGACAAACCTGCCAGACACACACTTTTACTATCATTTGTCTGGTGCTGGGTGGTAATTTCCTAAGTCTGCAGAGTCTGCAGAGTGTGTGTGTGTGTGTGTGTGTGTGTGTGTGTGTGTGTGTGTGTGTGTGTGTGTGTGTGTGTGTGTGTGTGTGGT
>CABFOQ010031900.1:0-13057 GCA_900660455.1 Gephyroberyx darwinii
GCACACACCCACACACACACACACACACACACACACACACACACACACACACACACACACACACACCGCTGCTAGACTGATTGAAACTTGTGTCTCAAAGTTGCTAATGTTCACTGAAGCATTATATTGGAGATAAAGTAAATAAAATAGGTTACCATGGGAGAAATCTCTGGAATGGACTGTAGTGATCTGGCACGTAACACACTCACACACACACACACACACACACACACACACATATAGCTATGCACACAGGCATTCTCTTTTTCTCTCTTACACACACACATACACACACACACCAAGTGAATGGCTGAAGAGGTGTCAGTGATGTTGAGGTGTGAGTGGAGCGCAGGGTGGGGAGGTATTTTCTATGGCTCAGGAATTTCACAAGTTTAATGTTTTTTGAGGAGCTCTCTAGAAAAGTAACAGTTGGATTCAAAGGGTTTGAAGGGGCTGCCCATACAGCCGCTATGTAAGCCACTGTTGACATTTACTGTCTCAGTATATAATGCAAAAGATATTTGTATATTGCTGGTGAACTTCAGGGAAGCTGAAATGCAGGATGCACAGCCAGAAGAGTCTGCATCATTTCTCTTTACTCTTACCTCCGCAGTGCGACTTTCTTCTTTTTTTTCGAAACCTTTTTTTCAGTCCGTTCAATTCAAATGGTTTTTTGCAGAAAAAGCTGGACTTATTGGATAGGTTAGTTAGCACGTCGGTTAAATGCACGGGCCGGCTCATTGTGACTGCAGGTCTTAAACCAGTGTCCGCTGAACGATCCCTCTGTTCATTTCCTACAGTTTAGAGCGCTAAGCGAGCCACTAATGTCACACATCTGAAGAACCCCTGCGTTCATATTTTCACCCGGTATTCTGCAAGACTCCCTGTGTTGGCCGCGGTTCCATTCTGTGCCGTAAAGTGGTATAGGTGACATGGTAATACATTTGCATTGTGCCCCATGATAAATACTCTACCAGGTCTTACTCACTCCGCTGCTCCCGAATGCGTTCGGACGGCGCCCACATTGTCAAAGGCACGGGGGTCATTCAGAACTCAGTCTCCCTACCCTCCGCCTTTTGTCAAATATTTCTGCGCGGGTGATAGTTTTCTCATTTATTTGGTGAATAGTCGGCGGGTGAAGAAGAAAGAGAGTTTTACATTATGGAAATGATGGAATGGGTTATAATCTCCCACATATTCATCATGGCAGACATTGGACTCTTGTGATACCGTCCTCTATTTGGCTATTGTTCCCGTTCTCTCCCCGCATACTGGGCGAAGCCGGCTTTAATCCTGTCTCTCCTTTGGAATGACAATGTTTACTGGCTATCATTCAATAAGGAGCCAGGAGCACGGAGCACATCCCTCTGTCAGTAGATGCTGCGCGAATGTGCCAAAGCTGGTCACAGAAGAGCGGCATTGTTAGCCCTCTTGAGGACGGGGTAGAAAGCAAAGGCAAAGTTTCAAGTGTTTGTATGTGTGCATGTGGGTTAACCCCTAACACCTTTCAAAACTAACTATAGAGTTTTGATCCTCTCTCTCTCATAATACATACTTTATGTGTATGCATTATGGTGCGGGATAAGCTCCTGTACAGGCCTTGAACGATTGCCTGTCCACACAACAACAAACTGACAATGTTGGGTGATTATTGCCAGTAAGTAGGGATTAGACCTGTGGATGCTGACAGCACATTGGCTCTCAGAGCATGTGTTTAACACACCTTTGTATGGATCAGTCACACTCTTACAGAGAGGGTGGGTGTCTGTACATAATGCCCCCCACACCTCTTTCATGTTCCTCTTGTCACATATTTACAGTTTGCCACTAAATAGGAGTTTGTTTTTGTCACTCACGTGTTTTGAAAGGATGCACAAGCAAGCTAATGAGATTTCTAAATATAAAAAAGACTCCTAGGAAGGCGAGATGTTTGTCTTGATTTCTTTCCTCGTCTTCCTTCGCCCCCTCTGAGTTGTTTTCCCTTCAAAGTCCTGACAGCGTGAGGGATTAGCGCCGTAGCTGCTAACAATCATTAGTGTGTTTTCACCGTCGTGTCACAAACTGTTTTCCACCCCACCACCACCACCCACCCCCAGCTATACCTTCTGCGCGTCTCCTACGTTCGAGAAATGAAAAACAATCACTCTGACCTCCAGCAACCCCTCCTGACGCACAGTCAGTTAAATGGTTTGTACGACGTTTAATTACCAAATGGTATAATCGTTATTCATCTCATCATTAGATGTATGATATTAAGTGAATCGCCTCCCCTGGGTCCCCGTGTTTCACAGATCAATAGATTTAGATGGCGCTTGAAGTGGGTGGAGTGGGGGGTGGCGGGGCAGTTGAGACGCTTCTGAGGCCCCTGATATGAACAGATGCATCGTCTCTCTGATGCACAGCGGTGACGTTCACTCATTTATTTATGTAATTAGCTTTTATATAAGTTTAATTATGATCATTTCCATTTCGGCAGCCAGGAATGACAGCGTTGTAATGGTTTTTTTACGGCTCCTGGGTTTATTTTGATGGTGAAAGGACATGAAACAATGGACAAGGTTATGGCACAGCAGACTCGCCAGCACTCTCCCCGCTGCCAGAGTGCTTGCGTTTGCACTTTGCGACACTTTCTTGGTATAAAGCATTGTTTTGAAGGTATCGTGGAGATTACTAATGCAGTGTGTGCTGTGTCTCTGAAGCCCAGTACAGCTTGATATCGCCTGTATTTCCAGCGTGAATATGAGTGGTGATTGGGGACTTGCTGCAGCACAAGCCGCTATTCAGTGCAGCCAGCACTACTAGCCTGAGTTAATTGTCCATTATCTACTATTATCTAAGCTTTCTCTCTCTCTCTCTCTCTCTCTCTCTCTCTCTCTCTCTCTCTCTCCATCTCTCTCTCTTTCATGACTCTAGCCCTTACCAGTAGTTTCACTCACTCACTGAGTCATATCCTGCATTTTTGCTACCTGCTCTAGTTACCTTCTACCAGTGTTGTAGCCAAGTCCTGGCAACTGGGTTCAAATAGTAATAATGATTCCCTTTGTTCCTGGGGTACGTTGCACAGAATCCTGAGCATGGACTCAGCAAAGCACCATGTATCTCATCATCTACTGCTTCACTGGGATGTGCTTTTGTGTCTAATGTTCCTATCAAGAGTTAAGAGAACAGTATTTATTTGGGAAGCCATGTAGATGTACAGAATAAGTATGAACTACTGATTTATCTAAGGGCTTGATGCTCAAGTGTCTCTTTAAATCTGCCCTTCGAGAAGCTATCGTACAATATACCCAAGAAAAACAAGCATGATCTGTCTCTTTTTTGGTAGATAAATTGATTTTGAGTGATGTGAAACAAAGAGTAGGGCCTTCTACTGTACACCGTGTGATCAGGTGATAGATCTATCTGCTGAGGTGTTTGAGGAATCCTCAAAAATTTCACTTGATGGCACTGTTTTCCTTTTTGCTCCAGCCGAAGCAACAGGGTATGTTTTATGTATGCTGGGCACAATGTGAAAAGCCTGGCTGTGCCACGGATGTGTCTCTTGCTTTCCCCCTCTGTCCCTGGACACCAAGAAACAGGCAGGAACACCGACAAACAATAAAATCATACACCGTACTGTCAGAAACACACTCATTACACTTTGAACGAAATGGTTGAAAGGCAAGTAAACACACTGGCACAGTTACTGTACAGGTTTTCAGTCATTTCATTCATTCTTCTGAGTAGTTATATATATTACATTTGTTTTGCTTGATGTTTACTTGTGATGTTTAGATGCTTTTTCTAAATAAAAAATAAAGGCATTTTCTGCTGCATCTTTTAATCACGCCTGATTAAAGATGTAATGTAATTTTTTAAGTGTAATTTAAATTTTCAATAGAAAATCTGAGGAATTCTGTCGTTATTCATCCGTTTAAATTGATTAAATTAGATTCCTCCTGTGCTGCCAGGCGTTGCTTTGATAATTGCATCAACAAGCTGATACATATAAGGCCCGGAGTGTTTCGATGTCTGCAGTTCATTTCAATCCACATCTTCCTCTCTACCACCACTTGATATACTGGGAACTCTACCTGCCACTAGTGTTTGAATAATACCCCCCACCCCCCTTCACATGCACATTTTAAAGGGCTTCAATTCTTGGCAATTTCATAGTTTTCAGTTAAAAAGGACAAAGTATAAAGGCAGAGAAAGAAAAACTGTTGAAAGGGGAAAATGTTCACCCTTTGTCCATTACTCTTGCTCCTCTCTATTTGGGGAGGGGGGATTAAACCGGGTTTAAATAGGGGTTGGATGGATTGATGGAGGGGGTTTGGGGGGCAAGATGATATTAAGTGCTCACAAAGCAAATGGTTCAGCATTAAGAAGTGTTGGTCTGGTGGCCCTGCCTCGTGAACGGTCTGTAAAACGGCGATACATCACTTTGAAAAATAACCAGGGCTTGTATTTCAGTGTCGCGCACATCATAAATAAAGGTGGGCCGTGTATAATTGAGGCTCGTGCGTGGGGGACTCGGCTGGAGATGAGAAATGGAAATCTGTGTACTGGTAAATAGATAATCACACAAAAGTAATTGAGGTTTTCAAACCCCAATCTAGTCTGCCAGCATGAGCTCGTTTGCATGTTAATCACGTCAGTGATTTCCCTTCATCACAGGGAAGTCCGCGCACACTTCCATAACCAGCTTTTAATTGCATTTAAAATGTCACAGAGGTGGAACACATGTAATTTAGCCATAACTGTGTCCAAATTAATGGGTACTACTGAGCCGCTCCATTGGACAGGGTTTGAAAATGAGAGAGGCTGTCCATTGTTTGGGTCTGTATTTATTAGAGATGCCTCAATTTTCCAGCCTCTCCATGATAACATCTCTCTGCACCTTTTGAAGAGTAGAGCAAGACTCCAAAATGAAATCTGACAAGCATTTTGTACACGACTTCACACTACAATAGATGCCAACTACAATAGAAGCCAACTTCTTGCAAAATAAGGCCAATGGATGGACATTGGCACAAGGTGGAATGAGAAATGTTAAAGCGAGACCAAAAAGTCAAAGTGTTGGGTTTAAAAGGGAGAAAGAGAGGGAGAAAAAGTTTATTTTCTTTCATCACCAGGTGTTCTTTGGCGTATAAATTACCGAGATGATGTTTCCATAACACAGCTTAGGGCACTCCAGAGAGGGGAAACCTGCAAAACAGACCTATTTAATTTTTCATAGAGGTGGACCATCAGGAGCAATAAGCCAATATTCCTCTTCCCCTTCCTTTTCCAGATGCCTTCTCCACCACCATCTTTCCAAAACCCTAGCCCCTCTTAGGTTTTTTTTTTTCCAGAAAAAGAAAGAGTTCTGCCGAGACCTACATGAAAGGAAGGAACTGTTGAAATGTTAATTTTACCATCTGCTGTCGAGGCCTGCTACCTTTTTTTTTTGTGTGTGTGTGTGTGTGTTTTCTTTTTTCCCTGCCTTCTTTAATTCCCAGTAGTTCTGTTCTGTTTCATGAATGTGCTGCTATTTTGGCTGTTTGAAGTCAGGGGATCTCTGCGAGCGTGGCTTTGACTGGCTGGAAAACACAATGCCACATGGTGCATGGTGGAGACTGTCCCATTAGTTTCCTGTTTAGAGCCCAGTCCCTCCCGGTAACCCTGTCTCTTATACCAGTCCCCTGGTTCCAGTTACCCTCCCATGCCCAGTGCACAGTCACTTAGTGTCTCTCTCTCTTTCAATCTCTCTCTCTCTCTCTCTCTCTCTCTCTCTCACTCGCTTGTGCTTTCCTTCCTGAGTGTGCACGTCTTCAGGGACCCATTTAGTCTGTTTATCTTAATGCTGAGGATTTTAATCATTGGTTTACAAGACCCCCAACACCTTTATCTAATAAAAGTTTTTTTCTTCTCAGCGCGCACCACAGTCTGCTAGTTTTCCTGCAAGCTCGCTAAACCCCAACAAATCCAAGAATATGTTACAAATAAATCCTTGAAAATTGTGTTTCTGCATCTTTTTCCTCTCGCCTCCTCATCGAAAAAGTTGACACTTTTAAACACACAACATATTGCCAAGTTTGCTATGAAGATTTAGCCAAATGGATAGATTCCATTGTGAGATTTGATAGTTGGCAATTAGGGTGAGACATCCTGTGTGCAGAGTTGCTTAGCATTTTCCTTGGCCGGGATCAGATTGTTTAGTCTGCTCTCATTGTGAGCTGTTTCTGAGCTGCAGTTGACGGTTGTTTGCAGAGCGCTGGGGGAAAATGTGAGAGGGGCCAGTGCCTTTCTCTATTTATTTATTTTCCCCGTCCTTGGAGCTGGAATCTGATTTGTGTTCATGTTTCTCTATTCTCTCTGAGCGGTTTTTAAGTGTGGCTGCTGAAATCTAGACTCTGTATGACCTCACTGCGCAGCCTGTGTTTCATTAATGACCAGCCCTGTGGTTTGGGGAGAGGAATATTTTTCATATGACACCGCCTTGCATTAGCGCGGAGCGGCAGCTGCACAACCACAAAACCATCCAATTTTGTGGCTTTGAAAGGTGTGAAAAGTTCAGCTCCCTATAGCAAGCCTTGCATTTATAATTGTCCTCTGTGTGTGCGTGCGTGTGCGTATATGTGTCAAGAAGCGGAACTACTGTAGACTTGTAAAAGAAATGAAAAAAAAAAATGTCACCTGCTAATGAAACATTTGTCTTTCATTCTCCTTGGCAACTTGCAAAGTAAATAGTGGAGATATATTTCAGAGTGAGACGTTTACACACTTACAGATTTGACATGCTATGCCTTAGAGAAGCCACCTAAAATAACAAGCAGGAATTCAAAGTGGAATCAGTAGCATTTTGACAGCTTGATTCATTTGCAATAAATATCTCATTTTAAACATAGTTTTATACTGTTTGGACCCTTGGAGTCTCTCATACAAGCAAGTCTTTTTAAGTCTTTTTTTTTAAGTGCCACATCTGGCATAAGGAGTATTTCTTCACAGATTGATTGATTTGCCAGGCTTTGTTGGAAGCGACTCACGCAAACCACTCAGCAATTGACTAAGAAGCATGCAACAATTCACAGACACACTTAGCGAGCCTCTGTGCCCCTCCCATCTGAAAACCCCCAGACACTAGACTACTGTAACTCTGTTTGGTACCTTGCAGGATATTGAATATCCAAAAGGAAACCTCAGATTTGTCCCGTCCAAAAACAAAGAGCCCTTGTGCTGCCTCCCGCCTCTTACTCTTTCTCTCCAACTTTAAAATCGTAGTGGTACTGTCATCGTGACACAACAAATACTCCCCACTGAATACATAAGATAGCATACGTGTATTTTCCAGATAATTCCTAGCCATTCATCATGGCACAGTCCTGTAGCCCTGGCAGCATTAAGTGTTGTGTTGTCAGCTTGAAGGCAGGAGTTGGAACAGGGAGAGATGGAGGAGGTTAGTCACCAAGGCTCAGGGAGAGTGAACAAAGGAGAAGATTACCTAATAGTCCTGCTATGTATTTGAAGTGGAGTCTGCTGTTTGTTTGGGGAGGTGCGAGGCTGGATGTGCAGGGAGATGTCTTGCAGGCAGCTGATGGGTACTTTTAAGCTGTCAGAAATATCCCCTTTGCCATCCGTCTTCCTGAATAGATTCCAACAGGCTTCGACAGGGGCAAAAGGCAATAGAGATAGGAAGTTAATGATGTTTCCCAAGTTCTCAAAGTGTTGAAAATTCTGCCTCCAAAGATAATTGGGCGCCTTTGTATAAATTAAGAGTCACCCTTGATGATAGCTTGACAAGTGGTATAAGCTGCCGGTGCACGCACCGCACGCTATTTTTGGGGCCTGGTGTTATAAGAGCTGTAATGAGAATGCTCTCAGTTGTATGTGTTTGTAAACAACAGCCTTGCAGATTGTCACTGAGTGACGTTCTCTATTATGCTCGCGCCAGGAATTAATTCACGGTCGCAGCACAAACATCATGAACTTAGTGTAAACCACTTAATTACATGCCAGGAGTGCATAAAACAAACTGTTGGGAGGAAACATGTCACACATTAGTTATAGCGGGTATACTTGTGTGCATCTGCAAGCAATTTGTTTAATTCGCTGTATACTTTTCTTAGATTAACCTCATTAACAGAACACACGCACGCAATGCAGTATCTGAAAAGTACCAAAAAAGTAAGTGATCAAGGTGCGCTGCTTGATAAAAGGTTGTGAGCCATGCAACATATAGTGGCTGACAAAGTGAACACATAAACTTCTTCATTAGGTTTCTTGAAGCCGTTTTACACAATATAACCCAAGACATTCTCTTGATCATTTTTTAAAATGGCTTCACTGAATTTCAGTTTTTTAATTCTGTAAATTGCAGTCTTCGCGTCTCCTGTGATTTGGAACAAACAATTACAACCCTTGAATCTCTCGAATCCCCGCCATCCATTTCTGTTTTGATAAATTGTACATCTAGTCCTATTTTCAAAGTCATCAGCGATTGCTTTTTTGCCACTCAGAGCACTGAACACGGACAGCTTTTAAAGGTAGTGAGTAGGTCTGATAAGTGGCTCAATCCTTGTACTAAAGCCTTTTTATTGAAGGTTTAATAGCTACTGTATAATGAATTATAATGTATTCCCTCCAATTGCAAATTTCCTCTAATACAGCTCTTTCTGCTGTGGCAAAAAAATAAAAAGTCCATCCACATATTATTGTGGCTAGCTTTTTAAGAATACAAATCAATTGCATGATTTTAAGTATATACATTTATACTGTTTTGCGGTAAATTTCCCCCCAATGCCAAACAAAATGGCACTTGTTATAACCGGAATAGCTAACCCATTTGGAGGAACATTCTCCATCCAGAGGATGATTCAGTGTGTTTGCGGTACATCATGGTCAGTTCCAAGTCAACTGTGTGTGTTAGCGCAAAATACAACTGTTCATCCGAACATTTCAGCCTAGTTTGAACTCATTGAAAAGCAATAGGCTTATGAATCATCTTGCTGTTCCAATTTAATGGAACATAGCTTTCAATGACAGCATGTACCAGCACATCATCAAAGTGAAACTTCCAAAGTTCCGCTTAACTTGTTGCTGAAATAGTTTCTCGTTTTCAAGAAAATTGTAGAGCGCCAAGTCTCAAGAAGTGTATCAGGGAATCTTCCCTGAAGGAAAAATTGCCACTTGCATACTTGTCTTTGACCAAGTGAAGCCCTTACCCACTCCAGGGGAACATGTGCCGTTTAGGAAGATATAAAGGAGTAATTTTATTACCCGGTACATCTCCCCTCAGAAGCCATTTCATTTCTCCTTTCAGCCTCCACAGGAGCCTTTATTTGATCTCATATTCCAGAGTATGACTGCTTCAATCCGGCCGGCCTCCGTTTATTTTCATTTGGAAAACACATTTTCTGTTGGAGGGGTGGCAGAGGGTGGGGGTGGAGGGAAGCGGGTTCTGGTGTGGAAGGGACTGTGGCGAGTTTCTCTATCAAATGTTAATGTCCTCTTGCAGGGACTTTTCACTGTGTCTGATTGTTGGAAGCCAAACTTTTCATTTCCCTCCCTCAACTTGATCGGTGTCATTTGTCGTGCTTTCAGTGTAATCGAGAGAGATAGCTTGACTCGCAGAAGTCCGCACCGTGGCAAACAGCATTACCAAGCCCTCTCCTCTGCAGACAAGTTTAGCCAAACTTTACAAAATCAAATAAATTTTTCTGCAATGCTATTTTCACAAATACTAACTAACTGTTAAGTTTGCGTATATACAACTACATCCATACAACTGGACACTTCCTTCACTACTTGGTACTTTGAAACTGCAGATCATTGGCAAAGTGTCAGGTGCCATTTATTAGGCAGCCCACTCCGGGAGCCCAGGTGTAGCAGGCCACTTGAGAAGGAGACTTTGTCCTCATAAACTTTGAGCCTTTGGAGTTGGCACAGCACCCATCTGCGGAGTTACCATTGACCCCCCATTGCCCTTCAATGGATCTCTGGTTCTCTGGCTATTTAATGAACCCTGTACCTCCACACTGATCCACTGTGGCCGTCTGGAGGAGCCCGAACCATTTAAGAAGCCCCACATTTCTTGAATCTCTCTCTCTCTCTCCCTCTCTCTCTCTCTGTGACCATCTCTGTCTCTCTCTCTTTCTCTCTTTGCCTCAGCCTACCAGCCCCTGTCTGATGACAGCACGATGAAAACATTTTTGTGAAAAGTGCCGTTTCAGAGCTCCGGAACTCCCACTCTTCTGAATAGTTCCTTCTCTCTGTCTTTCCCTCTTTTTTTTGGTGTGTGTGGTGGGGGGGGGGGTAGCCTAGCCTCCACTGGGCTCAGTTCCACACAATGAATTACCTCCAGATGTAATTCCTATCCCCTGCCCTTCGCCCCCAAATTAGTGGCTAGTAAAAATTAGGTTTGAATTAGCAGCGGTGTGGAGAATAGCACAGTTTGAAATTTCCATATAATGAGTTTATTATTCTTTGGTGGGATGCCATTTTCCTGAATTAATTTGATCAGGGTTTTTTAGGTGTAATTGGTGTCTAGTTGAATGGTGTTTTAGTCATGAATGGATGGCCACTGTGTCAGCAGTAAGTCAGAAGGCTGAGGTAATCAGAGGACTCAGAAGTCCGTCCTCCAGCGCCAGAGAACAGAACGCTCCGCATCCCAGTGACTCCTGGAGATAATTCCCAAACTTTCTCCATTATCTAATTCTCAGCCTGTGTTTAATATTACTGTCATCCCGCATGGAAGTATTTTTTAATGCTACTTGCAAAGGCATTGACAGGATTCCTTGGACCTTAGGTAGTGGTTGTTGCATAGCATATACAGGTGTTGTGCTCTTTTGACTGCCAGTGGAGCTTGTCTTGCTGCCATTCAACTGTGTAGCCATGGTTCTGGGAACGATAATCTTTTTGGCAGAGCTGTAGCTGTGGGATCCTCAGACACTACAGATCACTGTCATAAATGGGTTTCAGATTCATCCTGAACAGGAAATCTGAATGCGTGAAACGGCTATTGTGCCACCATTTTTTTTAAGCTATTCTTTCATCTTGATGACACCTGAGCGACCAGAAGAAAAAAAGAAGTAGCCTGTATTCTTTCCAGAGTAGGAATCTAATTTAACTGCAGCAGCCTTTACTATATGATCATATCTACTACTGTGAAAAAAGGGAAGTTGTCTGCCATGCTCTTCTCTTTCATCTCATGCCAATCTGTTGTATAATAGGTAAACTGCTGTGAGGTGCACTTGCTTGTTTAAATTTACCCAGCACAACCGAGCCTTTGATTTCATCAGCTCGTTTAATTCAAATGCGCTTTTGAAGAAAACCTACCTTTTTTGTGAGGGTGGGGGGTGTTGGAGACAGCAGCAATGGTGGCAAAAGAAGAGGAGGCACAGGAGGGCCAATTTAACCTGGAGTGTCTGTTGCTGGTCTACCGGCTCCTTCGTTTGAAGAGGCCCGGTCAGCTTGAACTGTCTGACTTCTGTCATTTCGATCTCTTTTTATTTTTCTGCTGTAATGTATACTTCAATTCCCGCCCGCCTGCCTGTCTGTGTGTAGCAGCGGCGTCGGCGGCAGCAGCTGGAGGGGAGGTGCAGGTATCATTAAGCTTTGGAGAGGCACCAGTGGAACGCCACTGAGTGCTATACGTGGCTCCTCGCAGCGCGTGTTGATATTTCTGGGCCTTATGAATGTGCAGCCTGGTTTATTTTCAATAGGAACCCGAGGCCAGGGTTGGTTGGACAGTTCCCCCCCGAGCTGCTTACCCGGCCTGTTGATATTGAGTCGAGCAAACACTCTCTCAGGGATGTCCTGTTGGGCACTCGGCCAAAGTTGCAAATGGAAGTCACATGTGGAGACTCACTTCACACCCAGCCACCGCAGCTTTGTAATTTAGGTTTTCTTTTGTCGTATTAGTTTTATGAAAACCAATGCAGTAATTATTTTATCGACCGAATGACCACCATTTCCGGTTTCTTATCTTTGATTTAAAAATTGTAATTAAAATATTTCTTATATATATATCTCTCTGATATAAAAAACCCCAACAAACAACATATCTTTACCGGCGTGATTGTAGTAATCAAGCTCCTCTCTTCCTTTCTCCCCCACTCCCACTACGTGCTGTGAAACACATGCAAATATATGTGGACACTGTCATTATCAGCCACTTAATAGGCATTTCATTAGGGGTTTCTGAATGCATGGCGCGAGGAAGTTGCCATGGATACCCCGGTGCTTAAGCACAGTATATTAAAACGGTGCTGCCTTCCACTTATATAATCACCGGTCCGTAATGGTCTCCGCTCTCTGGCCATAAGCAACATGTCGAGTGATCAACGTTGCCCAGGACGAAAGAGAGCCCTACCCCCTCATTACTCCTTGTTTGGCTGTTTTTAGTGGGCAGGACTGAGTGGCTCATGAATTGTGCTTGTGGAACATTTGCGCGGCTGCTAATGAATGGTGCTAATGTGTGGTTTATTTCCTATGTGGTTTTTTTTGCTCTTTGAAAAATATTGGTTATCGCTGTGCAGGAATTGTTCGGAGCGGAGCGGCACATTTGGAGCATATGGTGAAATCACTTCATTTTGTCTCACTGGCTCTTAAATGTGAGGAGGGAGGGAAGTCAAGTGGATAACCTTCCGATGCAAAGTGAACATCTTTGATGCCCCTGGCACTCGGGGCTCAAACAAATACAACCGTCTCAGTCAGTGCACACAAAAGCCACAAGGTCTTTCTCTCCCTCCACCTTTCTGTTTGTCTTTGCCTTTTGTGCTGATTCCATTGGCGTGCTTTGAAAAGGTCTGCATTTTGTTTTGAAAGGCACGTAATGATCATCAGTTTCCCAAGTACAAGTAGCATTTTCTAAATGCTACTTGTTTCCGTTATTGGTGTGTATTTTTTCAGGCCGGTGGTCGTTAACGGGTTAGTAAGGAGTGATTCACGCTGCTGAAGGCTGGGCTGACTGGCTGTGGCAGCTTGGTAGTAGTGAGGTGACGGTGGCACAGTAACAGTGTCACTCTCTCTGGTGCGTAAGAGTGGGAAAACACTGTGATGGTGCCTCAACACTGTCTGACGCCCCCCAGGCAATGCG